>CM050164.1:243075429-243230429 GCA_027410445.1 Discoglossus pictus
GGGCTGGAACTAACAAAGTCTCCCGCCACAAATTAAAGTTTTACAAAAATGCTGAAATGGAAAAACTGACAGCATTATTAAAGGGTAATTTAGGCTCATTCTCAAAGAGATGGGGTAACTTTTTAGGTCTGCAATCTTATGTAAGATATCTTAAGATAAATATCTAAGGCACCTTTGGTGTGATGTGTTATAATGTTGGATATATTGATAGACAATTTGTTGTATTAAAAAAAAAAAAGTATTTAATAACGAAACATTGACAAACAGAAGCTATGTCTGTAACATCTGGATATTATGTTATCTTGCATTGTGCTTGACTATATAGGTTTAAACAAAATGGTAGATTACACAACAGCATAATTGCATATAAAAGGTAATAGAGTTAAGGGAGTGTTTGTTTTTTTTATATTGTGAAAAAAATGTTTTGCCAGGTAGTTCTTTAAATTCGGATATTTTAGTATGTATAGTGGTCCTTTAACAAATTTGCTAGTCCAGAGTTTTGAACTTCCATATATAAAAAAATAGGAAGATCAAAAAAAAGAAATAGGGACTGCACTGTAAAGGTTGATCCATCACCAAAAAGAGTTAAAGGATCGTTAAAAACTGGTTATATATTGTGCTAATATTTTATAGAAATGTGTTCATGATTGATGTTGCACACTGACTAATGCATGATTACTGTTGAGATACTGCTAAGCTGTAATTAGTGTATTTTTGCTTACACAGATGAAATCCCCCTTCTAGGTTAATCCTATTCAAGTATTGATCCACATTTTTAGTAGCAGAAAGGTTTATAAGCTAGATCTAAAGACAAATTCCCTATAAGCCAATTCACTCTTAAATGAAAGAATGGTCAGATTGCCTATTTCAGTAGTTTCTTGGATAACATGAACATACCGTATGTGTACATGCAAATTATAACTAGATCATATTACCATGGTGAAGCATAGTATTACATGGCGGGTGCGCTTAAACTCTTCTTCAGAGAGAAACCCTTGTAATCTTTAACCCCCTCCCCCCCCCCCCCCCTATGCGAGGGCGGCAGTTGCTGGCAAGGAGCGCCAAAGGCACTCCTTGCGCTAGTGTAGATGAGCGCCGTAGGCAATCATCCCTACGACCCCCTACGACTTTCCGACCGCGCATTTGCGGAGGTGGAGGATCCCACATCGCAAAGTGAGGGGCCGCATTTGCCGAGGTGGAGGCTCTACAATACCTCACAACCGGTTACAAATGACCACACAATCGGGACTTGGAAAAAAAAACATAAACACGCAATGACTAAGTACGGACTACAGAAAAAATACAAGCCGCTGGACTTTGGAAAAAAAAATTGTGGACACAAAAACAATTACGATCCGCGGGACTTAGAAAAAATCCTTTACGGACTCGCAAAAATACGACCTTAGTGGACAACCCACGCACAGCGGCAAACATTAAAAACCAAAAATACACACAAAAATAAAATAAAAACCTAACCCACACCAAGGGGGGACACCCAGGACCTCTGCAACACAGCTTAAACCTCGGATTCTGTCAAATTTACAAAGTTTACACACTTAAAAATCTCCTAAGCGAGAGAAAAAATGGCCGGCAAAAAAAACGGAAACTAGGCTACACAACCCCTAAAGCCGCTAAATTCCACAAAGCAAATACGGCTTTTACAAAAACTCGTACAACCTACAACATACACCATTAGCAAGGATGCTTCATCATACAAACCCGCCTACCACATACACAATCGCCGCCATTTTACAACACTACCTTACAGAATGCAGAAGTACCCAGCTACACTAACGGCTTCCCCTCGCGCACACAGCCTATTTACACTACACACGTCACACATTGCTGACACTTACACCTCAGCTCCACAACGGTGCAAACCTACATTGGATGCTGCAGGAACATCAAAACAGAAAAATACAACAACCAAGAGGCTCGCAATGAGCGCCGAGATCTCCGACCACCACAAACAATAATGTCTTTTCCAAACACCATTCCTTGACTTACAATTGTATTGAAGTCATTTTGATTGGCAATTCGCTAGTATGTTTATACATTTGGGGGAAGTTGCTGATCTTGCCTGTATTTAAACCTATGTGGAAAAATCTGTCTCTACAGACACTGGAGCAGTATGTGCAGGTTTGTGGCAATTTTATGTGAGGATATCGCACACATATTGTTAATATATATATATATATATATATATATATATATATATATATATATATATATATATATATATATATATATACACACACATCAGTTATTACATTGATTTAACCATTCTGTCTCTAAACTAATTCATTTTTTAGTATATTCCATAGTCTTGCTCAATAATCCACAGTTCAGTATTCTAACTTTTGACACCACGTGTATCAGTTTGCTCTTTTTTTGTGATAAATATAATTTACACCTGTATTATCATGGGGTTGTGTGCTCTGTTCTTTATTGGTCAAGCACAATGAGCCGCAAATTAGCATGGGGTAGTGTTTACCAAAAGAGCATTTCATTTTGTTTGGACAGGGGTTCAATGAGACAATTACTCCATAAGATTTCTATGTATTGAAACCTTTTGTAGTGTCCTTAAAATATTGTTATTATTAACTTACATAGAGCTTTTCTTCTACTTAAACTCAAAGTGCTTTACCTCTCTAGATATCGAGTTATTCAACAGCTTGGAAAAGCAGATACGTCTAAAGCTTCTTTTTGAGAATGTCCAATGATGGGTGATCTTGAACTGTTATGGGGAGAGAGTTCCACCGAACTGGAGCTACACAACTGAAAGCTCTGGTACCAAATTATGCCAATTAAGCTCTTCATACAACAACATTAAACGTGATGCCCTTGCATGGGTAGGAATGTTATCCATCAAGAGTCAGGTAGTTTGGGCCCTAATCATGTATAATTATTATATTTTAGCATTTTTGAAGTGCTGTATTTCATTTTGGGGATCTGAAAGGGTTTTGGACTATGTAAGCCATTTTAATGTATAGGGGATGAGCTATGGTGTTCCACACAAGACATTTTTATGTCATGGGGGTCATTTACTTCTTACACTCCAAGATTTCCACGTCTGAATTAATTTGGATAAAAAATAGCATAATGATTACATAGAGACAATGGTCTATTTCTTACGTATTATTACTTTTATAAATGTTTTACGAGTACAACATACTTCTATTGTTTTAAACAGTTAGTGTTTGTGGTGAAGAGTTTGATCAAGACAACTGCCAGCATTCAGTAAGATTAGTATGTGGCTGTGGGAGAACTGTGGTTGCCGCCTCAGTGAACATATTTTAGCTTATTTCACAATATAGGGTTACAAACATTAGCCAGATATATAAAAAAATAATTATATAGCAATCCTGTGTTTAATAAGTAAGGTCATTGAATTAGTTAAATAACCCTACACTGTCTCAGCTGAGTAGCTTAATGAATTTTTATAACTTATTAAAAGATTCTTCTTATCTCAAGCAAAGTTCATAATAATTTTCTAAAACCCTTTGAATCCTAGACATGCAATGCTTGTTGGCATCCTGTCGTATGGATAGAAGCTGGGGATTTATAACTGGTTGGGAACACTTTTTAAAACTGCAGATTCCAGGGCTGAATTTTCCCACCAATGATGCATCGCATCAGTTTGGGGTTATTATTGTCCTAACTTCCAGATGTGAGGCACCAGAGAAGTTGTCATGTAAATGCAGGTTTATTAAAGGGACTCCATGCCCTTGAATTGCAAAAATAACTAAAAACGGTCTATGCATCGTATTAGCAGATTTTCTCAACAATAAATCATTCCTGAGATATTCAGGAGTGTTTGTGCAACTCATTTATGCCAATGTGTGGCTTAGTATGCTTTATAAGAGTGGCCAGAGGATCTAACTGCATGATCAATTTAGGGATGATTTTTTTAACCATAACAAAGACAGATAAACAAATTGTAATCTTAATTAGCACCTTAAAGAAGCAAGTTCGTATTTATGAACTTCTCATTTGCATAAGAATATAGCAGAAATAATGCTGATTAACTTTGGAATTATGTATTTTTGTAATACAATGTGCAACTAATTTTAGCATGCTCTATAAAAAATAACCTAAAAAACTCTTGATTTTGAGTACTTTAAACCCCTTACCTTTTGAAGAGATTGTAATTAAATATTGTGCTAGACTAGCATAGTTTCTCTTATAAAAATGTAGTAGCTTAAAAGAATTCAGAAAATGAATGTTAAGGTGAATAAAATAAAACTAGAGCTATATTTTATTATATTTTATACATTGTTAATTTCACTTGGCAAGAAGAAATAAATAATGTGAGTGCTATAGATGTAGTTCTCCATTGACATTAAACTTTTTAGCCAGCCCTGCTTTCACTCTTTCGGACTCATTAATTTATAATTAAAAAAAAAACTGAATTAGGAAATATACGAATGTAACGGCCAAACCGCAGAATCGAAAAACAACAAAAAACATAAAAAATAAATTAAACCACACTCGCACACAGCACAGGGGGAGAGCCAGGAAACCTGGGAGTGAGGTTGATTTTGAGCCTTTTGATGTTTTGTCACTCGAAAAACGGCTAAGCGAGGAAAAAAAAAAAGGCAGACAAAAAACGCCCCCAAAAAATGAAACTGGATGAAAACGAGGCTCTGCAATGCCAGGTGTGCAGACCTTGGAAAATGCACGACGCCACACACAGTAACACTTACAACGCCAGGCACGTAACAAGTAACACTTGCACAAACAAAATCCGACCTTGCAAAAATACGAATGTAACGGCCGAACCGCGAAAATCAACAAAAAGAAAAAAAAAAACTAATTAAAACTCACTCACAGCACAGAGGGAGAGCCAGGACGCCTGGCAGTATAGTTGCAAGCTAATTTAAGCCCAATTTGCCGTGTTTCGTCCCTCAAAAAACTGGCTAAGCGAGAAAAAAAATGGCGGACAAAAAATATGAAAATGAGGCTAAACACATTCCGACTTCTGAAAAAGACACGGGACTAAGAAAATACACAATGGCAAAGACACTAACGCCAGGCACGCAGGACTTTAAAAAAACAAAAACAACGGAAACATTTAGCAGGCATGCAGAGAAGAAACACACAGGGAAGGGACAGGGGGGAGATGCTGGAAAGAGACACATGGCATTCCCAAGCACAATACTTGCAGGTTAATGAACCCTGCAATGAGCGGTCCGTAGGGTAGATAGGAGGAAAGGTTCACAATGTGCGCCAATGGTGCTCAGCACCGGGCTCGCAATGAGTTCCGAAGGTGCTCAGAGGGCCAAAAGACTCACATTGTGTGGCAAACAGCATTGCCAGGCGTAACATTTTATTGCCGTCATTTTTGACGGACAAGTCGCTAGTAGTACATATAATTCCGCATTCTATATAATTAGGTTGTATTTAAACTATATTTGATAGAATGCCAAACACATGCATATGTTTGGTTACACAAAAAGCAAAGAAAGCCTAAAACAGAGACATTTAAACTGTCAAAATTGGGTGTTTAAATTCTTCTTTGAAGAATCCTAATTTGTTTTTTTTTTTTTACCCATTAATCTCTTTGCGCCAGTTATTTTTGTATACATTAAGAGAAATGCGGGTCTGATTTGCAAAATGCTTTTGCTTGAAACCTCAGATAGAAAAAAAACTGCATTTAGGAAGTGGCCATAAATGTAAAAATGAGCCTCTGGCGATTTGCGTTCTCTGGTGTGTTTAATAATACATGTTCCTGCCTCAGAGAGAAGTTGTGGGAGACAGTTTTATTTCCATATCCCATCTATTTTTAATCTGTAGTGTAATGAGAATACTGTAACACACTTGATGCAACTTTGGAAGGGAGCATTTAATTGACCAAATTTGACTTGCTGGGATAAATGATGTCTCTGTGTGTGTGGTACTGTATTAATCTACTCATTACAAGCTAGGACAGCTGTTAAAAAAAAAAGCAGTTTATATTTTCATGTCCGTGGCGGCTCTTGCCTACTTTTCTGCTTTTTTTTCTCTTTCTTGAGGATTTATTTACATCATGCTTCCGACTCCATTGTATCTCTCTTAACCTGTGATTGTCAATACAGATACCCCCTGATAAATCAATACATATACCAAGCAATAAAGACCCAACACATAAGGGTTTTGGTGGTAAACGTTCACAGCCACTTTATTGAATACTCTTTTAATACCATATTAGAAAAAACTAAAGGTGCATTCCCCATCCCAAAAACATAAGCTCAAGGGAACCCTATGCCCCATGAGTAATTACACCATGCTGCACCCCCGCCAGATCCTCAGCTGTGATGGAAGCCAGTATATTCTCTGTGACACATGCCTCATAATACACCATGAATGATCAGAGTGAAAAAAAGAAAAACTGGGAAGGAAGGGAATTGGATCAGACTAGTGCCCAACTGGCAGGAGGAATGAAAACCTATATATTACTAACCCTTCCCATTATTAGCCTTACTTGGGAACACCTCCTAGGTATAATCCTATTCCCAAGTCAAAATCCCACTCTCCTTAATTTTGTACGGCTGTGGGCGACCTTTCTTCAGTGTTTCAAAGAGGTAAGGAAGTCCCAGGCTAGACTTTTTTGTTTGGATAAAATAGTGAGATGAAGCCTAGAAAACCATTTTCATTCTGTGAAAAGTCACAATTGCAGAGAGTAATCCCTAACCAACCTATACAAACCATCTACACAAGCAGGTGCAGTGTACAAATCTACTTGTATCCTTAGTTTTCAAAAAGGTGGCTCTGCAATGTAGGCTATACCCCACTACTCCTCCATATAAGAACCTACCCTACTATTGTATTGTAATAGTACAGTCCTTCTTTTATTTAATGCAGGCTGCTCAAAAGCTTGCCATGTGTTTAGTTCTTGGTTTACGGTAAAAGAGCCTGTAGTTGACATTATTTTCATTTCTTCAAAATGACCTCTCATACACCTCGAAAGGTTTAATCTTATATTTCCTGTTGGCTGCAAAATGGTTAATTGCATCCAAATGGAAACAATGAGAACTCCCGACTTGGAAAGAAATAGAAGTTCTCTGTAGGATCAGCCAAATTGAAAAAGATTTTCAAATCTTAGGGAAAAGTAATATCAAAAATAACAGCAGAGAATCCATATAATGTGACACAATTTCCTAATGCCATTCTTTAGTAATCCCTCCAATCTCCCCATTTTCCACCAGTAGAACTTCTCACAGCAGCCACTTCAATAACCTCAGGAGAAATTAGACCCGCTCATAGCACTATCGGTTCCTCACATCTCATTTAGGCTGTTATGTACTGTGTTTTATATAGAAAGATTGTTTGAGACAATATCATTTCCATTGCTATTGTATTTATATATGGTGTATAAATGTTGTTTTTTGTGCAAGATGGCTTCTGTCTAGACCATATTGCAAAGGAAGGGTATGACCTAGGCTCTCTGGGTATGGCACATAAATACATAAATTGCATATAAATATAATGATTAGACACAGGCCACTTATTTTTGGAGGGAAACTGGCCACAGCGTTTATTGGCAAACACAAATGACTTAATACCAATAACAATAAATAACATAACCCAGAGAGGGGAGGAGCCTGGCCAGAGACCGTACGTCCTAGGCCCTGAAGCCTCGTCCAGGGCCTACTGTGATGTAACATCCGTACCACTGTAGAGTAGGATCTCGCCCATTTTACCACTGTCCCGGCGACTCCCCTCACCACACGCCGCTCTGACAATCACATAAACATATTTGATAACATAAGACCTATAAAACATATATACAAACACAAGTGCTTAAGACAATAAGCAAGATAATACCTTCAACTTTACATTATACAGCATTATTATAATTATTTTTTTTTTATCTAGTACCATATGTATATCCATAACATTTTTGGGATGGGTTCAATAACATTTAGGGGTATGATACACATTCATATATACAGAACAACAAGCGCCTAAGACCATAACCAGATAATACCTACAACTTAACCTTATACATCCTTAGTTTCTAAATCGTCTATATATATATATATATATATATATATATATATATATATATATATATATATATATATAAATATAAATATATATATATATATATATATATATATATCTTTATACAATCCTGTTCAAGGTTGGGGGGGGGTATCTTTCCACCTGGCTAGTTGGGGACCTAATGGCGGCAATGGCACCAAACAAGCCTATAAATGGCTCCACCCTTCCCCCAGCTAGCCACCACCTACCCCCATCCCCGCTCCTACCATGTCAAGTGGACCCCTCCTTCCAACCCCAGGAGGCCTTGGGGTGTCCTACGTGCCCATTAAACAATTTTGCGTCACTGCAATCACTGTCAATGGAGATGCTACTAACATAGAGGAGCAACTGGCAAATTAAGCAATTTCCATAACTTATACATAGTTAATCTTCTCAAGGTAGAAGCTTTAATATATGTTTAGGTGGAACTTGCCCTTTAAAGAAGCAGTTTCGGATAAAGGACTACTAAACTGCGCAGTGATGCAAAACTATTGAATATATCAAATCTTCGTTAGTAGGATAGCATAGGAATGGAGAGATTCTCCAAGCGATCTCCAAAGTATCAGCCATTATTACATCTCATGGGTGTGTTTCTGGCAAGGCCCACGAGACCCAGGCCTAGGGCAGCACATTTTAAGGGGGCAGTAGACTGCCTGAAGATACCAGTGCAGTACATTAACACATGTACATTTACAGAAATGTCTATATGCTGTAATATTTCTGTATGTGACAAGACACTTTGCGGCATACCGTTTTTTTAATATAAACACACCAAAACTTATGATTCGAGATATAGAAAGTGGAAAGGAGGAGCTATAATTGTGCAAGGGTAACATAAAACCTAATTATGCCAATGTTACATGTTGGAACATGGTGACAAAAGAATCTGTTTGAATTTAACAACTCTGACATATTGTTCTTTCCCTATGTGTAACAAGTTACCAGACTCTTGAGTTTATATATATCCTCTTTCTGCTCACCTGCTGTTCCCATAGTAGTTTTGTTTGGCTGGCCAGCTGCTCTGCATGGCTCTTTATTTAAATCACTGCACTTAACTTCACAGCATTAACATCACAACAGAATAAAAATTGGTGTTAATAAATCACATACAAAAACACACAGCAGAAAAAGTCGCTCTATTCTGAGAAAGCTTACAATATATTGAGCAGGGATTGCTTACAGAAAAATTAGGGTTCATATGCATGTACGTATATGCAAAGGAGTGGTACATTTGCGCGCTTTTAGATATTTTTTTTTTATATTTAGTGATCATAGCCACTTAATCTTTGGTTGGTAAGTTGAAAAATGGGGTATGGGGCATTCCTACTATATGTTGTTGATAATTACTTAAAGGCCTACTAAAGTTCAAAGCTCATTAAAAAAAAAAGAACAGTTTATGTGTTACAAAAGTTTTATTACATGGGGATTCTATTAAATTAAGAAAATTAGTATTAAAGCAACATAGAAACGGATACAAAAATAAATAAACTATGTTGTTCTGCCATTTTCTTCCCAGTGACTTGAGGAAGTGTAAATAAGCACTCATAGAAAGTCTGTTGTTTTCTTATCTGATTTACATTTAAATAAAAGCACAAATGTGTTGCAGTCCATGCATTCACAAAGGCCAAACTCATTTTCTGTGGGTGGACAACATAATACTCATATTGTAGTAATTCCTCCAAAATGAAGTGGAAAAGCAGCTGTCTTAAGTGCTGACTAAGGAATACCAGTAATCATTGTAGAAAGCAATTAAGAACCACCAAGAAACTGCAAATCCTCAAGAGACATCCTTTTTAAAATCAAATCTTTAAATGAATGCCTATAATTTATTTTTTGATTGGCTTAGTGGTGACTCATCACATCTCATAATTTTATACTTTGGAGATTTTCTTCGTCAAGAAGCATTTGTTTAATCTAATTGATGCCCGCTAGCTTCCAGTAGAGTTTACTAAGCAGTTCATAGCCTTGTAAAGGGATTAACATTGTTTCAATTTGTCAAACCTGGATTTCAAATAGCATCTTCATCAATTGATCACAGTGTGCTCCTTGTCCTGGAACGTAATGGATTTAGACCATCTGCTCAGCAAGTACTTGGATCAGTATCTGTATTGTTGACTCCTTCCAGTTATCAGTATATCTTGTATGATGGATTAAAACATGTTTTCAGTGGTTCCTTAAATAGATTTCTCTGTTTAAAATATGTGATAAAGAAAACATTAATTTGATCAATATTCCACTTTATAACATATGTCCTTGTAATAAAATAAAGGCATGATACTTCTTATTCATGATTTAGACGTTTTCCACCTTCATCTTGCTCATACTGTGAGATGTCGCTGGTGGTAATCTTACCGGTGTCATCAGACAATCATGTGACATGAACAGGAGTTTGTTCATAGCCTGTGTTGCAGATTACGATGGAGGTCTTGCTATCAAGGTATGTACAATTTGTGAGAGTTGGTGCATGACACCTGATCGATTATGTTCCTGGAATTATTAAATTTAAAAGTTCAAACAAAAACTTTATTGTGAGTTGCCTAAACCCGGCTTACTCATAGATTAAAAAGAAGTTTAAAAATAAAAGTGTAGAGAAGAAGCCCTGTTTTTGGATATGGTGAGAGGAAATCCTAACTAAACTACCAAAAAGACTATACTCTAAAAAGTGTAATAAGTATAATAAGATAAGGATTAATGAAAGTGAATGGGAGATGGAAGTGTGGAATAGAACATATGATGTGCAGTGACCATAAGTTATATAGTGGACAGAAAAAAGAGGAGACTGTCACTAGTAGTGATACTGATACTAGAATGGTAGCTATGTGGAAACACTTGTTATAGTGTATAGCACTGAAAAAAAGGAGGTAAGTGAAAATAGTGGTGAGAACAGGAATAAATGACAAGATGGTGATGGAAGAGGTAGTAGAGAAAGGAGTTTATCCTCATATGCACAAAAAAATTGTAAATCATAGGATAAACAAAAAATAAATGGTATAAATTACCCAGAGCTACTTAAAAAACTTTTATAAAATTTAAAAAAGTGGTACTACAGGCTCAAAGGATATATGGTCTAAAAGGAGACCAATATTTTAGAGGGCTTATAAATGCTCCTGTGCAAATAGGGGATACTGACCGGATTATAGGTATACCAGTCACTTGATCTCTGAAGGTCTTAATATTCCCCTTAGATCCCACTTATATAGTGATACAAAATGGATCTGGGGGTTTACCCTAATAAGGGGACCAAGAAGATACAAGTGTATATACTCTTATGTTTAGATGAGTCTAAGTAAAAAAAGTATATAATAAAGGCTATTACTTACTGCACCAGGATGCATGAAGCCTCTAGGTCCTTATACTTGTGCCTGATTGTCCACAAAGTGATATGGCTGTCGCCTGACCGGTTTCGTTACCAGTATGGTAACTTTCTCAAAGGCTGCCACAAGTGTTTCCACATAGCTACCATTCTAGTATCAGTATCACTACTAGTGACAGTCTCCTCTTTTTTCTGTCCACTATATAACTTATGGTCACTGCACATCATATGTTCTATTCCACACTTCCATCTCCCATTCACTTTCATTAATCCTTATCTTATTATACTTATTACACTTTTTAGAGTATAGTCTTTTTGGTAGTTTAGTTAGGATTTCCTCTCACCATATCCAAAAACAGGGCTTCTTCTCTACACTTTTATTTTTAAACTTCTTTTTAATCTATGAGTAAGCCGGGTTTAGGCAACTCACAATAAAGTTTTTGTTTGAACTTTTAAATTTAATAATATCAAGGTATGTATTTTAATAGCAAAATAGCTGTGCCTATAGTAAAAAAAAAGAAGGAAATGCAAAATTATGTGTAAGTAGTGTTATCCCTCTATAGCTACTGATCCAAGTACTTGCTGAGCAGATGGTCTAAATCCATTAGTAATGCATTATTACCAGAAAATATGTTATAAAGACCATACTAAAATTTACACATATTAATTTTACTTCAGTGGAGATTTGCAATTCACAAAACCAAGAATTGTTCGACTTGTTAGCTCATAGAAGTGTGAGAGGGCTCCCACAATTGGATTTTATAAACTAAGAATATAATCTATACTTACATATGATTCCTCAGTGTATAGTTTTGAGGAGTAAGGTGTGTCTGCCAGTTTTGGATTCTCCAATGTATGTTGTACACCCACAAAATATAAATATTTTTAGACATATATTGATATAGCATAGTTTGTCCTTGATATGCATGGGTGGCGTGTGCTTCAGTAGTCAATGACAAAATGCTAAAAACGCCAGTTTAAATATAATTAGGACCAGCAATCCAACATGCAAATAAAATGTTTAATATCATGAGCAACAGAGATAAGCAACATGTTAATCCAGTAACATGTTCATGTGAAATGCATGTCCAGATTGAAATACATCCCGATTTTTGTAAGATTACCTATGAAACATATGTTTTTTGTGCCCATAGTGACAGTGTTGTTTAAGTTTTGCAATTTATATAGTCACTAAAGGGTAATGTCAGAAAACTGCTTTAGGTGTCAAATGTTAATACAAATGTCCCACATGAATATAGAGATTATCAGAATATTCTCCAACACTGCTCCCTTTATTAGATCCGACCCATGATCTCTAACATATCACTCCCCAAAACAAGTTTGGATCCAATAATCGCAAGTCACCTTTGGGAATCCGGTTGTATTATTTCCATTCTAAAGTCACATGAAGCTGGGGAAATTAAGTGTTCTCAGACCACAGGAAGTAATAAGCCTCCAGCAGCTCTCAACATTATTTTTAGTTTGAGGACCATCTGATTTACATCAAATTGTGATGAGGACCACCTATGAGATCCATTTTTAACAGGGTGATACCACACATTTGTGTAAGTTTAACTACAGATGCATTTGTCAATAAACTGTCTCACCACAACTAATGGTTGTAGTATATTTAAAGTATCAAGCTCTCCTCATCCCTCTATCCCTGAGAAGCACCAGGGACTGGCACCATTCCTAGGTCTGGCTGTCGCTCCCTGGGATCTGAGCACATTTTTAAGGTCATAACCATAAGCGTTAGAGCCCCAGGTGACAATTAGCAATTGCTGGATATAAACAGTATTATTCTTTTATTTGTAAAAGCGCAAATATTCCATAAGAAAAAGCATTTTTTTTATTAATAATAATTTTCAGTTTATAAAGCACTTGTTATTTCTTTATATTTTGAACCACTGTAGTGTCCCCTTCAGTTGACTGGTAATGTTCTGCTTTTGTAGAGATTCAGTGATTTCAATATAAAACACCTAAAATTTGAAGTTAAGCAGGATATAAAATTTTTGTAAAAAAACACTGTTTTTCTTTCAAACTGGGATTGACTGACGTAGATTATTAACTGTACATTTTATATTCTAAATACATTTTTATTGCAGCCAAGGCACAAAACAGTAATTTGACAAAAGATCTCTTGAAATAAAACAAGGGAAATATAGAGAACACACATTGCTGCTTTCAATGCACATTCAACGCACAATGCAAGCTGTATGTTTTTCTGCTGGATGTTGCATTATGAGAGGAGCACACATGGGATGAATGGTGGCAGATGGATGCCTTGCTGAAGCGAATCAGCAGCCATTGTAGCATATTCCTAGTGGGTTTTGTGCTGATTTGTTGAGCTCGGAGAAAAGAAAAGACCTCACTCATTCGCAGAAGGACAATTATCTCTGTGAAAGGAGTCATGGTTCCCTCATCCTGAAAATGAGAACCAAATGTACACGTTTGTTGATAAACCATTATCAAATGTAGATAAGGATGCTGTGTGTTACCTGCTCATTGCCAAATGCGCTCACAATATATTGCAAACTAAAAGTCACTGTGCAATACCATTTGGATGAATATGTATAAAAACAGAATAGTGCAGGTCTGAACTTAATGTGTGTTATTGAGTTCAATGATGTAGCCTGGTTGGTATACACAAAAAAAGATATACACACTACATAATTATCCATTCAGGTACCTTAGCTACGTTCAATAGATATATTTTACAGATACGTTTAGTCTTGTTTTGAGGCAGGAAGATAGTCTAGTGGAGCGAGGCAAGGAGTTCCAAAGAATTGGGGCAGCACGAGAAAAGTCCTGAATGCCGGAGTGAGTGGAGGTGATGAGAGAAGGACAGAAGAAGGTTATTAGCAGATCAAGAGTATGTTGAGATGAGAGCATAGAAATAAGGGGATACTATAGTCCCTGCATGGGTTTGATATTATAATACAAGGAGAGCATTCCATTTTTTATACAACAATTATTACTTTAGGTATAATAAATTGCTATGGTAGATATTTAATAAACATTTGGCTCCTGGTGATAGCCTTAAACACTTACTGGCACTCTAAAGTGCCTTGAAATACTAAGCCAATTACAACTTGACCCAAGAATGCTCAACTTTCATTCCTTGTCTACTTGATTCTGCCTCCAGGACACATTATCATAGCCCTCCACCTTACCGTCTGTAGGTGGGTGTCTCATTCATTCTAAAACTTTTTCAACTTGATTATTTTCTGTACAGAGTTTTCCTATAGTTGTCTTGTTCTCCTGATCCTTTCAAGTCCTGTGAAATGATTCACTTACTGCCAGGTCATTCTTAACTCACGGTGCTTCTTGTGATGCCTCTGGGTGTACCCACTCTATGTTTGTGTGCAACTATTCTACGCTTAGAGTACGTTTTGACACTGCTAGTGATGTGCAAGCCAAGCTTTGATGCCCACATTGAAGGAGATGCCCACTGTTAGCCATGTGACGCAGCCTGTCCCCCCATAAAGACGAAGCTTAGTGAACCTAGGAGAGAGTTTTTCACAAGTCTACAATGTAAACTTCATTATACACTATTTGAGGAGGTTCAGCTCAAGGGTATACATGGTAAAATAGTACAAATTTAGGCAAATACATTTCCAACTAGCATTTTTTATTCTACTATTTATTTTATGGTGTGTTTTTAAAAAAGCAGTAGTTTAAGTATTAAGGCATTCATTCATCAAAAAGATATTTGCTGAGTTCTTTGACATTTTAATCATATGAATAAGCTGCAACAGCCCTTTGGGTTAGCACTTACTAATAAATACCACATGCAATCTGCATAGTCAGTGCTATAGCTTAAGGTGTTACATATAATATGAACAATTCCCAGCTATCTTATTTTATAAAGTTGCTTGCCACAGCAATGCAAGAAACATGCTGAGGTTTTGCTTTGCAAAACTTCTGGGAACTGATTAAAATATGAAGATGATGATGTTTGGCTTCAACCACATCAACACAGATTGTATTAATTAATAGTGCTTTTAAAAAATTGCAGGCGTCTGCACTGGGGCTTGCTTGCTAAAAATTACACAGTTGTGTGTAGTGCTATTTTAGTCTTTGTAGCTGGTAAAAATCTCTAAGTAGACTTATATATCCCTAATAAACTATTCAAATGCTAGTGATTTTGAAAAGGCAAATATTTATTCCTTTAAATAGAGAGAATGAGAAATTTGTTTTATTATTACAGAGTGAGCAAAAATTGTTATTTAAAGGGAAGTAGAGTAAATAATCTATTTCTCGGTCATGTATTTAAAAGAACCTGTTTTAAACATTAGAAAAATGCTTGCAAAAAATTCCTGGACTTTATAATTATACAGCACAGTTCCACTCTACCTCAGTCTACAAAGTAATAGAAGATATTTTTCTTTCTGATCAGCCAGTCACAATCTGCTACCATCTTGGTATAAGGTGCCTATCCATTTTGAAAGTCAGCCATCTTGTAAGCACTGGAACAGTTTTTGTCATTGTTGACATTGCTGGATCAGCAATACACCATGTTAGGGACTGTAGGAGGTATGAAAAGTTTGTGCTCCGATCTTATAATTTATATGACAGAAAATATCTCTAGAAGCTCTATCTCCAAAATTCTTAATTGTCAGAGAAGTCTCTCTCTCTGCAAAGATAAACTGACAGGAGACGAGGAAATATTTCAGTGTAGCTTCCTGTTTGCCAACTTTATGATGAGCATTCTGTCCATTTATGTATACTAGTTCAGTGGCTCTCACACTTTTTGATGTGGAGACATACTGGTTACCTTCCAGTTCTCATGATCCAAGCATGGCCCAGTTGGTATCTTTACCGCAATGATTAGACTTCAATCATACTTGAAGATAATGATTAGACAGAAACCATGTACTGGAGGAAAAACTGGCCACAGCGTTTATTGGCAAACACAATAACAACAGAATGTCATAATAAACATAATTAACTCAATGACGTATGAGGGGAGGAGCCTGACCAGAGACAATACACACTAGGCCCTGAACCCTCGTCAAGGGAATCCTGTGCTGGAACAGCCATACCACCGTAGGGTAGGCTCTTACCCACTTGAGCACTGTCCCAGCGACTCCCCTCACATCCGCCGCGGTGACAAAACATAATGCACTTCTGTTAACATGTTTTATAAACCTAATTCACATAGCCAGAACGACCACCTAATACCATTAAACTTTATCAATATACCACCCATATTACGCATTGTCATATATATATATATATATATATATATATATATATATATATATATATATATAATGGTGCCAATGGAGCCTTATAAATGGCTCCACCCCCCAGATAACCACTTCCAATTACGATACCCCGGTTCTGCTTGGGTCAAGGGGCTCCTCGCCCCCAACCCCAGGAGGTCTGGGGTGGTCTACGGAGCCCTTCATTTGCACTGCCATTGAGATCCAGAGCATTTTGAACTTTGGGTGTTACTTCTGTATATGTTGCACACTACATTTTCAATATGTTTTACAATTTGAATAGAGTACGTTTTAACTGCACTTATATTCATAAATAATCTACCTATAAATGTGATAAATGATGGTAGGTAAAGCATTTTAAGCTATTTCCTTCCATCTTTGTTCCTCAGGACCAACAGATAAGGAGTGGCAGTTAAGAATCACTGCACAAGCTACTCTGTATTTGTAGATGCTTTTTGCTTATGTCATGGGGCAAAGCCTAAATGTTGGAATTGGATCTACCTTCATCCAAAATAAATTCTTTAGTTGTGTGTTCATTCAAATTAAATTAATTTTTAAGTTCTCTTTCTGTGAATGTTAAAGTGATACGGGCCCTCATTCAACTGCAATTTGGCCAATTGAATAGGGGTCTAAATAAGCACATAACATATTTTTTTTACAGAAGTTTTTAGTTAGTGAACTTCTATCCGAAAGCAAGGTCTTTACTAACTAAAAACTTCTGTAAAAAAATATGCTCTGTGCTTATTTAGAGCCCTATTCAATTGTCCGAATCACAATTGAATGGGGCCCTCTGTGTCTGCATGAACTGCAGAGGACAGACCCAAGCAGGTATTACTTGTATGATTTTAGACAGAAAAAAAACAGAACTTTTAAGCACTTCTTAGTAAAATTAAGTAAATAAAATATGTCCTTTGCCTTTTGAAATTTGCAAAAAATTCACTAGCCGTGGCAGCAGCGGTGCCGCTCACCAACCGCTAGATGGCGCTGCAGATTTTCAGTGCTGATTCCATAAAGTTAGGGTTAGGTAAACTTCTAGGGTTACGGTAAGGGTTTGGATAACCTTCTAAGGTTACAACTTCTATGAACCTTCCACTTGCCAGCACTGCAGCTGTCAGTGGTGGTGAATTTAAAACCGGATAGATCCCAAAAAATATTAGATACATAGGTATATTATAGTCCTACTGAAATCCAGAAACCTTCAAAGTCCTGTCCCATCCATCTCTCACCCTCTCCACAGTCTCTGAGCCTCTCCTCCAAAACTCTCCAGGCACATCTATCACTCCCACTCTCCCCAGCCCATCCATCCATCTCTCACCCTCTCCACAGTCTCTGACCCTCTCCTCCATCACTCTCTAGGCACATCTCACTCCCCCTCTCCCCAGCCCATCCATCTCTGACCCTCTCCTCCATCACTCGCCAGGCACATACATCACTCCCCCTCTCCACAGTCTCTGACCCTCTCCTCCATCACTCGCCAGGCACATACATCACTCCCCCTCTCCACAGTCTCTGACCCTCTCCTCCATCACTCGCCAGGCACATCCATCACTCCCCCTCTCCACAGTCTCTGACCCTCTCCTCCATCACTCGCCAGGCACATCCATCACTCCCCCTCTCCCCAGCCCACCCATCTCTCACCCTCTCCTCCATCACTCGCCAGGCACATCCATCACTCCCCCTCTCCACAGTCTCTGACCCTCTCCTCCATCACTCGCCAGGCACATCCATCACTCCCCTCTCCACAGTCTCTGACCCTCTCCTTCATCACTCACCCGGCACATGCATTGCGCGCTGTGCCGATGGCATTAAGGAGTTCCATGCTGGCCTTCACGATGGTCTTCACCTCGTCCGTGTGATAGAAGTAACTCCACAGGGCCAGGATGATGCACAGCATGAAGAGGGTCTCCGGTCTGAGTATGAAGTAGCGTATGATCCTACCATATATGTCCTGGGCTGCTGGGTAGGAGGGGGATCAGTGCCTGGTTAATGATGAATGTGCCGGGTAAATGATGGAGAAGAGGGTCAGAGACTGGTGAGTGATGAATGTGCCGGGTGAGTGATGGAGGAGAGTGTCCGAGACTGGGGAGCGAGTGAGTGATGGATAGGATCAGGGACTGGGGAGAGGGTGCCGTTCGCGCATTTGTCGAGCACCTTGCAGTATAGGTAGAGCGACTTAAGCGTGCTAAATGCGCGCCGACCTGCCGGAGCGCGCTTTTGGGCGTGCGCGCTGTTATGCCACATTTGTGGCGTGTGCAATTGTCTGCGCGCTTACATCGGCACGACTTCAGGACGCGCACTGAAGTGCTGCTACCAGAGAGTGTCATTTACCTTCTGCCTAATGATGTCTCTTTCTTCCCAGGACTTGCCCTTTCAAGTGTACTTGACCACTGTTGGAATCTGCAGATTGTATATTAGAATTAGCCTCTTATTTATAGTTCTGTTCCTTCTAAATACTCCATCAAAGTTTCAATAATGAATGCCCATTAAGTGTCCATGTTTGTAGCTAGATTGATGTACTTAAGTACTATGCCCTTATATATTTATTTGCAATTAGTGTTCTTGTTCAAATAGTTTTCATAAATTAAATTATATTTTTTTTTAACCAAGTCCATTCCAGGTGCATTTTAGTGGCACATAATGCCGAAAGAAGTTCAATCTCATGATTTATTTTAATGTACAAAACGTTTTAGGCAAGAAAAGAGCACCTTGGAAGGATGTGTAGCTATTTCCTGCTTTGGAAATTCTATTTTAGTATGTGGAAGAAAAGTGATATTAATGCAGTACTTGTCTCAAGTAACAATTATGTAAAATCAATTTCTGAGTGATGAAGGTCATTCCTCTATAGAAATGCCAGAAAAGTAGACTATTTGTCTCATGTGCACGAGGATACCAACCAGACCGTGCCCTGTGTAATTAAAGAATTATGATTACAATTTTCTAGTTTTCTCTGTGTATTAAAATTAATTACAGAGACTCCCTGATTTAAATGATAAAGTAATGTGTTTATTCTGTTGCCGATTTAATTAAAACAACTGCCCTCTTATCCCCAAAGATATTTACTAGGGCATATTGTGAGGGTAAAAGTAATTTAATCACTTGTCTAACCAGTGGCTTCTGACACAAATGCCCATGTTAGTCTAAACTGGTTACATGGTTGTCTCATTCCCAAATACCCACTGCAGCGTAGTAACAGTATAAAACATTTTTTAGATACAATCTTCAATTTAACCAACGCTGCTTGTGTCATGGAGCTATGGAGTGCTAAGCTACCTTTAGCATAAGAGGGGGTGTTATGCTTCTTGGGGTTTCTCTTCTATTTAGTTCTATCAAGTGGCTACTCGTAATGGCAGTCTTTCAACAGAGCTGAATGGAAATCTTATCTGGATCCACCGCTTCTCCCATTTTAGAATACAAAAAACTGTTTTATGCTGTAAACCTGGGGTGAGGAATCATTTTTCTGCCAAGGGCCATTTGGGTATTTATAAAACCATTCATGGGCCATACATAATTATCAGCTTAAAAAATTAGCCTGCTAAAGTTAGTAAAACATTAAATTAACTCACCCTTGTCTCTATCTCTCTCTGTGTTGTGCCTGTCTCTCTCTCCTTTTTCTCTCTCCCGACACTGTGAGGAGAGCGCATGCATGTATCTATTAACAATGTTTGACGCCTGCGCAGGGGTGGTAGGGCCAGACCAAATTATTTGGGGGGCCTTATACGGCCCTCTGGCCCAATGTTCCCCACCGCTGCTGTAAACTAGCGACAATGTAGTTATTATGTTACCAGATCTGTCACAAGGTTCTTGTCTGTTTTGTTGTTTTTTTCCATTGCTATGACATCATTATACCTATTGCAATTCCTATTATATCATCATACAACATGGAGAAGCAGATGGATTGTGTTTAAGCCAGAACTATAACATGGATAAAAAAACTGCTAAACAGGAACAAAATGTTGTATGTAACAAGTAGTGTTGCTTAATTTTGAAAAGTGTATATTTAAAGTGGAAGAGTGTAAAAATTAAATAAATTCATTTATTTAAAATTAAATAAATACAATTTTATTGTTTAAAAACGTGTAAACAAATCTGTAGGCAGAGGTAAATATTCATATATGTGAACATAATAGGCTAGTTGCTTGCGAACATAAATAAATCTTCCAATCATGCAGTTCAAAGTGGATTACCAGACACAAAGGTGGTAGATGTATGCAGGATTACTTTAGATTGACTTGACCTTGCAGTGTACCTTGACCTTGCAGTGTAGACTTGTAGGACCTACTAAAAAATGGGGGATTTGTTAAATGCATTGCAGTGAATACTACAGAGTGACATTTCTCAAAAACCTGTTTAAAGGATCTCTGTAGTGCATTTGTGTTTCTTTGTTGGGTATAGACTATTAAAAACAGTATGCAGTTTTAAATAAATAAAAGTTAAAAAAAATTCTTAGACTTTAAGCAATGCGTTTTCCCCTCCAGCAGAACTGCATATATGCTACCTGTGTCTTTCAGGGGCATGGCCAGCTCTGCCTATGGACTATCATGGAGCTTAGAAGTAGGTTGTGCTGATGTCACTAGCCCCACCTCATGACATCATTAGCTTTGCCCCAACTGTCTACATATATAACAGCTCTATTGTAACATGCTTGCAGTTGCCCCACGGACCCTGCCCAATGACAACGCATGAGCCATCATAGCCCCTATGCTGAGCATGCTCAGTCTGAAGCAGGACCTACACTGGTCAGACTTTACTTTTAGTAAAGTTTTACTGGAAGAGCTGTACACACATGTCATAGACACAGGTTCAAGGAGATATACAGCTCTGCTTGAGGAGAAAACAGGCAGCTTAAACGAACAAATGTCTTCCATGTTTCAGCATCCTATAGTTTCCAAACCAAGATGAATAAACTAGAGAAATGCAAGGATACATCTTTACAGGCCTTAGAACGTATTCAAGGGCAGCTGTGTTGTCCTTATTGATACATTTCAGTTTACAGTCATTTCTGATAAGGACAAGCATATATGTCCAGTGTTGAAAAACACTGAAAGCTTTTGTGCATTCTTAGAAAAGCCAAACCAAGTCATCATCTTGTCAAGTGAACTTTAGCACCTTTAAATCAATATTATTGGTCTTCTAAAACTTTAATGTTTAAGTGTTTCTCTGAGATGCACTTAAAGCCCTTGTCGACATCCTTGCCATCTATCAGGGTGCCACTAGTTCAGTTATTTCGAATGCATTATTTTTCTGTGTCGTTTTGTGACAATGCTTTAACAGAATTTTCTTAAGTTATTAAATTCAAAACTATATACAGATACAGTTCCCGGATAATCATATCTAATATCATCTAAGACTGATATATTCACATTGCTTCCTTTCATGACTTGTGTATTCATAATCTTAGCTGTATAGTAAGGCTAAGGGTAGGTTATTGGACCACTGTAATCATCTAACAATAGAGCCTAGATGTCCTGATTAGACATTGATAACCTTTATATTCAGTGATTTTTTTAATTTATTTTTTAAAGCAATATTGAATATTAAACATACTTTCAAAGATAAGATTTAACAGGTGCTGGTCTTCAGTAGTTTCCCTTGGCAATGGATTTCTGTACTCAAGATTGTCACAATCCAGTCAGATTGTTGTTAAAGCCTTTTAAACCGTTTTCACAGCCTACCCAAACCGTCCCCACCTTTGTGATCTTATAGCAGTGCTAATTTGATCCCCTTTTAAGGTCCATTACTGTCAAAAGGACGGACTGGCTGCATGTGTGTAGGAGAAAAGCCTGTGGGGGATACTGCATATAGTATAAAAATACCACGCAACTTCTCTACACCTCGTGCCCCCAGTTCCTAACCCCATGACTGGCTGGACTGGCCAATGCTGTGAATCTCACTGGTTAGGCCCTCTCTCTGTGGATTCAGGGTGTCGGTGCAGGGACTGTGGGTTTTCTGCAGTTACATACTGGAACACGGTGAGTGGACCACTGGATAGGGCTTGCCTTTGTATAATACGGTGCTGGATAGCTTGTCTTATGGTAAGGACTTAATAGCATCCCCACATCAGATATACAGCTGACACACTTGTATACTCTAGAGGGATAATGTTTACTGGCATGCATAGAGTTTATATGACACTCACAGCAGGGCTAACAGCAAAAAGGGGATCTATCCCGTTGTGTATGCACATGAAATCACCAGCACTGACAGCTGCAGTGCCAGCAAGTAGCCGCTAGATGGCGATGTTAGGTTTCAAGGATGGCCTACAATTATTCCCCCCTCCGTGGTTGCGCAACTCGACGGGTGTGAATCGACATTGCACAGACAAGAGGCCATCGCTATGTTTGGCTCAGGCACTCTGCCCTCAAGGGCCTTGGGCACGCCTCTCTTAGCTCAAGGCCTCTTTTGTCGGCTCGCCATATATAAAATGTGCAGCAGAGTTCCGAAAATGGGCAGCGCCATTTAGCAGTTGGTGGCGGCGATGCTGCTGCCAATCTTTTGCTTAAGGGAAGAGGGAAAGGACCCAAAAAGATTTAAAGCTGAACCAGCATTAAAAAAGACAAACAGTAAGTCATAATAAAAGTCCTGGGGTGGCCAACGGCCCAAAACCCCTGTAAGAGTCCATTGACATGGCTCAATAGGTGGAGAGAAAAAAGGGTAAGCAAGGCTGCTGTTACAATTACATTAGTGTGGTATGAGTAAGTTAAGGAGCAGTACAAGAGAAATGCTAAATTATAGTTTTGACTAATGATTAGAATTACCCAGGACTGGGCTTGACAAATCCTAGAAAATGTGTGGTTGGGTCATTAATAACCATGCTGTCTTCTAAATTTCACATAAAACTGTCAACCACTGAGCGAGGAGGATAACTGGAGTAAGGGTTTTAGTGTAGAATAGTGGTGGGCAAATTGGCCCTACGAAGGCCACAACAATCCAGGATATAAATATCTCTCTGTATTACGTATGCATTACATATTACTTTCTACTTCAACACACTTGAGTTACTCTGTTTCCTTCTGATCGTTACACCAGGTTGACATCTGTAGGACAGAGTTGTCCAGCACTGGTGTAGAGCCTTAATTCAATTTCACAGCTTTTGTTATTAATGTTTATGCAGGGCAAGATAGTTACAATTTTTTTTTTTTTTTTTTCGTTCAGTCGATTTTCGACTTTCTGTGACATCATCGACCGTAACACACCAGGCACATCTTTTATGTCTATGGTCATGCTGATCCACTTAGTTTTCATGGCAGAGATACTGGAGGTGTTGCTGGTTACTTACTAGCCAGTAAAGAAAATATTATAGTAAATGTGTTAATTAATTCTCATGTGAAAAAAAATCTTCTTTCTTTGATTTGTTTCTCTTTCCTCCCGTAAAGTACTAGTGTAGATCTAAATTGTGTAAAATGTATGATTTAATACATTTTACACCAACCACATCCATGCAAAACACTTTAAGAACTTCCTTTATGAATGCCTCACTTCACTTACTGTATATGCTCGAGTATAAGCCGACCCGAGTATAAGCCGAGGCACATATTTTACCACAAAATACTGGGAAAACTGAGTGCTGCCCTCTGTGTCCCCCTCTTGTGTGCCCTCTGTGCCCCTTTCTTGTGTCCCCACTCTCCCTCCCCTGTCTCTCTTCCTCCCCCTCTCCCTCATTTCTCTTTCCCTCCTCTCCCTCATGTCTCTTTCCCTCCCCTTCCATTATCATCATCATCCTCCTCATCCTCCCTCCTCATCCTCAACCCCCCTCCTCATCCTCCCTCCTCATCACTTTACCTCTGTCTAATTACCTCCCCCTCTCCCTTTCCCCTCTCTTACCTTCCATCAGCTGCTCCTCCACGCGTCTTCCGGCTGTGTCGGGACCCGGCATATGCTAATGACGTGACATCACATTAGCATATGTCGGGTCCCGACACAGCCGGAAGACGCACGGAGGAGCAGCTGATGGAAGGTAAGAGAGGGGAAAGGGAGAGGGGGAGGTAATTAGAGAGAGGTAAAGTGATGAGGAGGGGGGTTGAGGATGAGAAGGGAGGATGAGAATAAGGGAGGGGGAGGGAAAGAGACACGAGGGAGAGGGGGGGAGACACAGGGGAGGAAGAGGGGGGAAGAGACACACAGGGGGGAAAGAGTCACAGGGGTGACTCAAGTATAAGCCGAGGGGGGCTTTTTCAGCATTAAAAAAAAGGGCTGAAAAACTTGGCTTATACTAGAGTACGGTATATATGGTACTTAATAAAAAAACACGTCTAAATTGTAAGATTGTTTTGCTGGTTACAGCAATGAAAAGATCTCTGTTTCAAGCATTGTTGCAGATCTTGTGGAAATTTCTAAAGTTGGTCAATAGGGAAATTGTTGCCCATCTCAAATATAATTGTATCTGTACACATGTGCAACACATTTTCAGGGAGGGGGTAGGCCAAGGAATATGCACAGATATATCTGCATGCAGGGACAATTCTCTGTCGGTGTACACTGACACTGTACATGTAGAGAACAGGCTCGGGCTGCATGGGAAGGGTCTGGGGTCCACATAAAGCCCTCAGGGCCTTGCTGTCCAATACTGCTTTAACCACTGATCTTTTCATATGTATAAGCAGGGGAGGATAACATTATCAAACAGATTTTACCTATGTTGCCAGTGAGAACCTGACTTTGATCATAACCTTGGTGAAATGAGATATTAGGCTTCTGGTTAGATGCCAGTTTACAAGTGATATGTCTTCCTGTTATATTGAGCTTATGGGCAGTAGTGACTCAGTAAGAGATTTAACATTGCCAAGTGTCATTATTCTGTTTCCTCTGAAGTGCTCCTGTAAATGTTCACTATAAACAAGTGTCGGTGGTTTTTAAATGAATACTGACAAATGACATTGTAAGATCATATTCAAATTCAATCTGATTAATAAAGTATACTTTATATTCGTAATGTCTGAGTCTTCCTGTTTCTTCTACAGTGGGACTACACATTCCATGACTCCTTCCTTCACAGACTGCCATTACTGATTGTTACATTGTATTTAAATGTATTTAAATGTATAGCTGTCTGTGATTGGCCAAAACAAATTATGAATTTTATGCTAATTTTAGCAGGGATTTTCAGGGGCGTTGACTAACAAAAGCTACTGCTTGCAAACACAAGACATGTAGCAAACATCAGGGTGAGTTTGTTATTTTTTTCATGCAAAATTTTTTTTTGCATACACTGCTGATTCTCCTCTATCAGATGCATTCATAATTGAGGAAATATAGATAGGCCTCTAATGTCCTACTCCTTTTAGATTTGATAAAATCATAAACCGTTCTACACAGCTTAATGAAGTTACTTGTGCCAACGCCATAATAACGAGGTGGGAAATTGCTGCTGAATTTATTGAGTTCTAGGCATTTTAGTTATGGATTGTGGTAAGTTTTAAACCCTCCTTGAACTGCTGTAAATATATACTGAGGCTGCACTAACCCAGGCATTGGAACCTGCCATGCAAGGCTGAGGAATACATTTCTTGCAGTTTAGTTTTTACAGTCTGTATGATTCAACTGTGCATACCGCTCATTGGTAGAGTATATGTCTGCTCATTCTGTGTGTTTTTTTATTATGTTCATTGAGTTCACAACACCTTCAGAGTATCCCCACTTGCAAAGTTTTACAGAACATCTAGATTAACATAACATTTAGATTAGGCCTACTTGCAATTCTTCTTTTCCCATTTCTATATCTTAAGATATATAAAAAAAAATACAATGTTTTATGAGATGTGCATAAGCTGCTTTTTGCCTAAGGATTGCAGAAATGTATTAATCCAACTCACTTCCATATGCCTTTAATATTTTTCATTCAAAACTCAACTTTAGTAAGGTTTAAAGCATACTCTGCTAAATTCATGTAAAAATGATTGTGTTCCATGTCCCTTTAAGGCTGGGAAACCCATTGGGGCATTTTCCCCATCACTAGATCTAGATTGCCTGTGTTCAGGGCTTTCTCATCTTATATTCAGCTTCCTTACAATATTCTCCTGAGTCACTCTCTCATTCTGGCTGTCGCTGTCTGTTTGATCTTAACTGACATACTGACAGGCTGCTGAATATATAAACAGAGCGCAGTTTAAATGCTGCACCTTCTGGGTAACCTAGTTATAGGCTCCACCTACCTGAGCTATATTTGACTAGATTGTGTTTAAGACACCAGATTTTAAATCATATTGAATATTTATTAAAAGGTAAGATAATAAGTAAACTTGACAATGTTGTTAGAATTACTGCAGATGGAAGTTACATATTTGCGGGCAGCCTTTATTTACTTATTTTGTTTTTTATTTTCTTTACTGAGCTGATTCTATTAGCTACTGTCTTGTGTTGGTTTGTCCTTTTAAACTAATAATCTTTCCATTAGTCCTGTTAAAAACATTGATAGTTTTAGCTGCCATGTTTCTATTGTTTCCCCTCAACTGTTAATTGAAATCAAAAGAAACCAAAATGTCAAGATTTCACTGCCATCTAATTGCATATATAAGGTAATATACTAACTGCTCTTTTTTAACTTTTGGAAATAGTTTATCATTATGTAGTGTAATCTACAGCAGATTATAATTTTAGATATAGGACTAAAGTAGTTATTTAAAGGGACAACAACGGGTTGGCTTCATCCTAAAGCACATTAAAAACTGTCTGTACATAGCACTAGCCATTTTTTCTCAACAGTCATTTCTGGAGATATTCAGCATTGATTGTGTGCCCCCTTTATGCTAATGTGCAGCTCAGTATGCTAACTTCGAGCTCAGAATAGTCGGTGGCAGGAATCTAACTGCATGACAACCTTAGGAGGTATTGTGTTGCAGATTCCTACCTCAAAGACTGGGCCCTCCTTCCTTTGCTAAATGTTAATCTGTATTTATCTTTGTCTGAACTTAATTTATGTACAGCGCTACGGAATATGTTGGCACGTTATAAATAATCTCTAATAATAATAATAGAGACCGACACCCACAGTTAGTGATCTTCTATCAAAAAGCAAGGTCTTCACTAACTAAAAACTTCTGTAAAAAAAATTGCTCTGTGCTTATATAGAGCCCTATTCAATTGGCTGAATCGCAATTTAATAAGGCTGTCAGATTCTAATCCTAATTAGCACATCAAAGTAGGTAATTTAGTATTCAAGAGCTACATAGAACTGTAGCAGAAAAAAAACTATCTCCAGAATGATTCACTAGAATCAAATAGCTAGGACAAGAAAAAGTTAATTTTGGGGTGACATACGGAGGCAAGATCTTGTAATTGCCCAATCTCCCCATGCTGCATGCTCTAAGAATTAAATATTCATGTCATATTGAGACTCACCTTGAACAATGGATAGAAACAGAAATTATTTCTGAACTTGTCAAGCATTAGTTTTGGGTCTATGTGATGATTTTGAACGTATGTAACTGCATAACTACTACTTTTATTAGAAACATGGAAGAAAATAGCAATCACGTCAACATAAGCGGCTCAAGCTTTTGCAATCTAACATGCTCATCCTGTCATTTGAAAAATGCCATACCCACATGAATACTCAAATCAACCATTAGTGCTGCTTTGCATATTAAAGAACAAAACTTGCAAAGTAAACCGAGACAGATTATCAAATTAAAGGAACTCTGTGTGATGAAAAATGCATCTATATGTCTGGGGAAAAAAAAGGAATTAGCTCATTTTAATTAGGAAAAAAACAACAACAAATATTTCAATGGCTTTCTTGCACTATTGTGTGCATTTGTAGTGAAGAACCAACCCACTTTATGAACAAATTGTTGTGCAAAAGGAAGCAAGCCATGATCCTTTAAGACTAAAAGGGCGTCTTTCATAATGAAAGCCATATTAGCTCAATTATATAAGCTATCAATTATTACTATTTTTGTTTCCCTCTGCTCACTTTTTTAATGGGTGTTTTTTCCTGCTCTTGAACATGGAGCGTTTCATAAGCAGGCAGCCATGAATCTTCATATTGCATTTTAGAATGCACATATCAAGTTGAGTGGATTACTATTTATCCACATGACGCCTGACTTCTAGTCCAGGAGTCATAATTACTTGGACAAATAGGTAGCAGCTAATTGTGCAGAGTACAGTATGTTATGGAAATCCGTACCTCGCCCCTCATGCAAGGACATTCTCTGAGAGGTGGGAGGAGGAATGAGGCCAACGTGGCAATCCCTTAGATGTGAGCCGAGGGATATTAATGAAATAGTAATAATTGATAACTTTCTATAATTAATTTGACTATCATTATGTTGGATGCAATGTATATTATTAAATGTCCATGACTTGTTTCCTTTGCTATGCTAACATTTGTTTTTGTTTAGACCATTGCTTGGTTCTTCATCACAATGGTCAGAAATGCGCACAATAGTGCAACAAAGGTACTGATTGGCTGAACATAATCTATAAAAATAATCATTTTCATGAACTCCCCACTATATTTTTTGGGGAAAAACAAAAACTTTCCTATCATTTAAGACCCCATCTTCTTAATATGTTGTATAAAATATGGGATTTGCAGGTCCGTTCTTGTAACCCAGATGCTTATTTACAGTGGTTCCAAATGTTTATCATACCCAGTGTAGCTGTCACATTTATAATATTGATCTAATGGATTATCCCACTGCTACGTAAGATACAAAACAATACAAACGCAGAACATTGTGCATAAAACATATTTTTAAAAAGAACAACATTTAGGAAGAGTTGTTTTGTACATGTATTTTCTACTGTTCTTGCTTTAAATAGCATGTGCCAAGTTAAGTGGGAACACCGCCTCTGTAGGATTTCTTTTTTGGTTTGCACTGTGGTGTTCTTGTTCAGAAAGGCCTGAAGTTATGTTCCCTTAGACAGCAAAATATAGTATGCTGTGCTCTCTCCATAGAAACCCAGCCAGAAGCTGCAGAATGCAATTGGAAAGTTTGGCTCCATTTACATAATTAGCTGTTGGAGAGGTTTTGCGATAATTCCAAAGTTTCTTCCTATCATATCCACCACTAATCAAGGCCCATACTGAGCCTTAAGTGCCATTGTCAAGAGGACTGAATACAAACTTATTTTTAACAGATAAACATAACATAGATAAATACCTTATTTAAAGGGAAAATTCTGTTAAAATGTAGTTTTTAAAGATTTATTGCAATGTTTAAAATAATAATAAACTATAAATATATAGTATTATTTTTTTTCGGAACTTAATAACAATACATCTTTCTCTGAGTTGCGTATTATTCTAGTTACTAGCACAGCATGCTACACAGTGGCATAGTTTGGTAATAAGTTAATTTAATATCCAAAATGAATCCCTGCATGTTTTAGATCAGTGGTTCCCAAAACTCCTTGAAATTTGCTGAGAGTCCTGTGAACCATTGAAAGTTATTGAATTTATTTAAGTTGTTTATTTAACTCTCACAGTGGGATACAATAAGCAAAAAGGGCATACCCAGTGTGGTAAATCAGAACAATAACAGATGCTTTTACTTGTTAAAGCATCTGTAATTATTCTTATTCATATCAACTGAGCATGTTCCTCTTCATCATCACCCTGTCTGAGAGAGTTAATTAATCACCTCAAATACAACTTATAGCAGAGAATGAGGATCTTTTCAGATAATGTATGCTTCAAATACCTTTCAAGTTCAATTATCTAACATGCCCCCTCGTGATTTATACTAAAAGTAATTGGATAATGGAAGAAGAGGATGGTAATCCAGGCATACATTTAGTGCACATGGATGGCAATGTACCAGATTGCCATGTATCTGAACGGGACATTATATGTTCCAGTAAATCAGCACTTCTATTTTTATTGTAGTCTGTTATTCTTTGGGCTATTTGCACACTTTTCTAGTATATGTTCGGACTCTTTAAACATTAAAAGGAGTGGAGCAGTGTTATCTACATGTAAGGCCCAGATTCAAACAGGTCCCCAGATATTACCTTAATGCAGAATTTGATATGACCAGACTAAAGAAAGATACCCCTTTTTACAGAAAAACTATATCAGGCCTCACATAGCTGAGTTGGCAAATTAGATTCCTTGTGCTGATTAAGCACATAAAAGTATAGCAAACCTGTGAAAGCACCTTTATATGCAGGGCCATAGATAACAGCCAGCACTGCACTTGGTAGAGGATTGTCTAACCTCAATTTCAACGTTGAAAGAATATAGCACTCTCATTTTTACATTGTGTGCGTTTTTGTGGTTTTACTTATTCTAAAATATAGTCTATTTTTTTGCAGGTCATATATTGAGACCGTTTCCTAAATAATTGAACCTTTTTTTTTTAGCACATATCAAAATGAATAGTTTAATGACATCCTGTTACCAAACGGCTTCACCCACGCCCTTCATTCTGCTGCTCCATGTTGATATTTGTAGCTTTTTCGGGAGACTGTATAATACAGCTAATTGACTCATGGCTAGATTAAATTGCTTTGGTATATTTATCAGTATTTTTACATGAGATCAATGTTTATTGCGATCTGTGGACGTTACTTTCAAGTCAGCCTGCTAATAAATAGATGAGTTCAGAGGCAGAACAATGGTGGTGTGTGAGGCTCTAAGAAACTAAGGTGAATGGAACTGGGAAAGATGTTAGTTGGTCAGTACTTCACTCAGGTGGAAGCTTCTGCACAAGGGACTAGTCCTTGTAGACAGTCATTTAGCAAACTAATTTGACATATAATAGGTACTAAATTATAAACTATCTATATTTAAATAATTGTGCCCATTTTGACAGTATACAGACTATTTTTAAGGGAAAATTAAATCAATTCATATATTAATATATACAGTGTATTTCTATTACTAAAAAACATTTATTTAGCTGGTAGACTAGCCTGCTTTTGGCTTCACATTCATCCCACAACATGTGTATTTCTATTAATAAGTGCCAAGCAATCAGTTTCTTTCACATGTGTGACCTAGGATAAAAAATACCTGGAGAGTTAACCTATCTTCTGAGAAACAAAAACATGTTTAAAACCTAAGAAAACAGAATTGCTCTTTGTCCTGCTAGATATGAGAGTCAACAGCCAAATATTTGTCCATACCATCGTATTCACTGGAAATAAATTAGGATGTTTTTTCCTGTTTTATGTTAATAATATAAAGTTCTAATACATATAGCTGTATACAATTTTATTATTTCATCTTATACATTGTGAAAATTCAGATTATATACATTTTTGTCAGTTCTGCTTCCGTGTTCTTAAGAATTTCACCTTACAAAATAAGCGTTTACATAGAATAAAAAACTTACGTTTATCTTGTGGCTAAAGTAAGGTTTCTTTGTGTGACTTATTAGTTGTTGGCAACCAAATGATCCCCTAGATAGTTATATATTGACTTGTTTTGGTTGTGGCAGCATGGTATTATCGACTCTGCTATTCATGGTATTATCGACTCTGTGATGAAAGTGACTATGACTGTGGAAAAGGCATTTGCAGTTGTTATAGGCGATCCATTGCTTGGGTAAACTGTGGTAACCCCTTTCACCCGCATACCCAACTTAAACACCTGTAGGGTTTCCATCACATAGGAATTCGGAGCAGCACTGGTCCAGAACCAGATGCAAAATTTAAATCATTTATTTATTTTATAGTTTATTTGTTGGGGAAGAAGCAATCATCTCTCTTTACATTAAACTAAATCACTCCAAAGACATGACCCAAAGGCAAATGACACTGTGAAATAAAATGTTGTCTAATGTCATATTTTCTTTAACGACGTCAGGAGGACAAAACATGAAATCTTAGACCTTTCTAACTTTTAGTAGCTCTTTTTATAGTATGTGCAACGAGCAGAAAATACTATTTGAATCCATATTACACTATATATTTAAGGACTTGCCCTTTTTCTATAACTTAGAGATCACTTGGTCAGAGCACATGGTTTTGTAAAGGACTGTAATGCCTTTTCTTAGCAACTGAACCTCCGCAATCCAACTACTACAGTGAAATGTACCCTATACTAATTAATTAAGCCAGAATAAAGGAGGTACGTGTTAGATTGCTTGCACACAAAAGAGTCGGTCCAGCATAAACAATAAATCTGTCAAACCTATTGATGTAATAAGAAGCATGGGCCATGATAAACTTCTGTCAGTGGGTCAATTATTTAAGCAAATGATCAAACATATGCTTTGAGTGTGTGTATATATATATATATATATATATATATATATAGCAATAGTTTCACATATAGTGGGCTAAGAGTGATAGAACAAACAGTAATACAAACAATGAATAGTACATCAGTGATTCTATTTGAATGTCTAAAAAAAGAGTTAATAAACTTGTTTCCTGCCTGCTTACATTTCTCAAAAATACAGTTTATGCACTGCACTCTGGGAAAACTGGGCAGAGACATGCAAATGAGATCACATAATGCACCCTCACTCTGTCAATCCAAACTATTTTAAACATGGCTACTTTTAAGCATATGCTTACTGTATTTTACAGCAACGGATGTATTATTCACAAACCAAGTCACTTAACCACATACAGCACTGTTTCACGGTTACTGACGATCCTCAGTATATTGTTAGTGCTTGGTTTGTGTGGTGGATTGTTGTAGAGAGTAGTTCAATACAGCAATCATTTTACACACACATATATATGTGTGTGTGTGTATATATGTATATATATATATATATATATATATATATATATATATATATATATATATATATATATATATATATTCACTTAGACATTGATCTACGGTATCTATCAGTATGTATCTATGTGATTAATACAGTATATTACACTACATTTTTTTATTGGTCTAATTTAAGAGACAGGTTTTCAAGAGGTATCTCCATCCTTTGTCAAGTCTCTATTATAGCTGGGCAAACATGTAACAAACTAACCATATCAACAACTGTAGGAGTCGTGAGTATTTTCATGAGTACGCTTTAAAGAAAATCTCTCTTATTATACTCTGCTCGTGTTTAGGGTCTGCCTCTTCAGCACTTCTAGCTGCCCCAGAGTGTGAAAATGTCTTTCTTTTCAGTAGTTTTGGAGGGGAAGGGAAGATAATTTGTAGCCTCACTGGTGAGGGAGTTCTACTAAGGAGCAGAGTTCCTACATACCAAAGTTTTGTGTGACATCTGCTAAATCTGGTTAAGATGTCTCTGCAATACATACATGTACATCATTATACTGAAAAGATGTGCAGTGGATTTCTTTTAATTGTGTGAACTGAGCTTTATGAATTTGACGCCTCCTGGCTCCTCAAACATCTTCAGTAGCAGACAGTTGCACCCAAAGTGCAAATGTTGCTTTTTATAAATGCATTTCCTACAGTAAACTTACAATGAAGTTTGCAATTTTGAGCTCTCAATCAGCTTTTCTAATCCATCAACAAAACAAGATTTTAATCTTTTGTTATTGAGCAAACATTGACATTAATTACTGATAAATCGTTGAGGCATTGGTTCAATTGTCTTGACAACAGTCGACCAAACAGAAAGACTAGGCATGCTCTGTGTGCTCTACAATCATGCAATAGACTGTGCCTATGGGACTTCTCATGATTACTGTCAATGATATCTCATTAACAAATTTAAGTATTGTGTTTTGTCGGTGCATCAGCAATGGTGACGGCTTAAATTGGGAAACTTCAATGTTGGTTTACTGTAGGAAATGTATTTTTAATAACATTCAGTTTCTAAAGTACTTGTTATTATGTATACTTTTAAATTATACAGTAATATAATTGCCATACTACTGTATCACTTTGAAGAGCTCTGTGATAGAAATTAATACAAACTGTACACGGAACAATATATGTATTTGCATGGATTTCACTTCTACTGATTAATTGGACCACTCATTATCATGTTAGTAGGTCCTTTTATTTGTTCTCAAGTAGTCTTTTTGGATTGCTTCAGGCAAAAAAAGTCAGCTACCACTAATGAGGATTTTCAGACTGCATCTACCTGATTGATAGATCTGGAACATAAAGAATCCGATTGGTGTGAATAGAATAATCTGAGTGCAGTACACTGCTGTGTCATATTAGATGCTTCAAAGGCACTAGAATGTGGAATATTTCTTAAAGGTATGAATGACAGTTGTAAAAAAAGAAAATACAATGTATATGTGCAAAGTACTAAAAAAAAATATAGAGAAACTGTATATTTTTCTATTGTTTGCTTAACATAGAGCCCGATTCAATTGAGCAGTCATAAGATACTGTAGCCTTTACGTGAAGATGTAAGTTAATTTGCTATTCAATTGGCGTATTTTTGCGGGCTCCAAATGGTTTACGGGTTACGGGCTTGAAAACTCTGCGATGGTTAAACCCCGGAACTTACAGCCTCCCGAAGCCTTTGAGCTTTCACTGTCGCAAGAGTTATGATCACTAAAATCGCAAATCGCTATTCAATTGCTCCAATTCCTCAAGCCAACGAATGGTTTCACACACGTAAATGGCAAATAAAGGAGAAAATCCTACCAGTACTAGAGAGGACCCGCAAGGGGGTTAAACATCAATACTGCACTGTAAATGACGGTGAAAGCGATGAAAGACATTAGAATTAATTGCACAACAGTCTCAAGCTTGGAAATCTGCAATAAAAAAATTTATGTGTCATTTCAGGGTTATATCGATATTGTGAATCAATGAGTTAATACATATCAGGCCACCCATATGGACTAGAATAAGTATTGACATTAATTTTTATTATTTTGTATTTTGAGGGTTTGCGAGTCCCATCGCATATCGGACCCTCAAAGCTAATTGATTGACATGTAATCTCCATGTTTTACTGCCAGTCATAATGACAGTCTAATTTTCTATTGGCTGTTCTGAAATGGGAGGTTACAGGCTTGCTTAATTGATTATGTTCCCGCCCTGAACTGCTACGAACCAGTGCATGGTTTACGGAGTCGCTTTGGGCCAGTAACTTGCAGGGTTGATCAATTGAATAGCTCTGGAATCGGAGACGAACGGGAGCCTGCAGCAAGCCTGCAGACATACGGGCCCTCATTCAATTGCGATTTGGCCAATTGAATAGGGCTCTAAATAAGCACATAACATATTTATTTTAAAGATGTTTTTAGTTAGTAAACATCTATCCAAAAGCAAGGTCGTCACTAACTAAAAACGTATTTAAAAAAAAATATGCTATGTGCTTATTTAGAGCCCTATTCAATTGGCCAAATCGCAATTGAATGAGGGCCACGGCCTGGATCCTGTGAGATACGGGCAATTGAATTGGGCTCATAGTTATTTAAAGAACCACTGTATTTTTTTAAACATGTTGTTGAAACATTTATCAAACTAACCACATTAGCTATGTCAGCCATGGCCATAAATAAGCTTTTCTTTAAAAGTGATAAGGACCACTGTAGTCATTGTTTAGCACATATGGTCTTTTAAATATCTAATATTGACAATTTGCGAAATGGATTTAGCAAATAAATAAATGCAACTTTTACATATTTATCTAGTTATTTACTGCAGAATTCTGTGTCCTTTTCCCTGCTGATTCTGGCTGCTACATGTAGCAGGGTGTGCCCTTCTAAACTAATGAGCTTTTCATTAGTTATGTTCATACCACTGCCACATTCCTATTGTACAGATGGTAACTTTCCCTGCATTCAAAATCCTCCCCCACCTCAGGAAGTTGATCAGCATAAACCAAAATGTAAATTCCACCCAGTATAATTGCTTACAAAATAGTCTGTATTTTATCTATTCTAAAATAATTTTAGCTGTTTTCAAGTGTAGTTCTTCAAAATAATATGTTTTACATACAGAGTCCTTTACATTTGCTAGACTTCCATATTGAATTGCTTGGTGACTACTTGTCTGAGAGGGAGGGTTACACTAATGTGAATTACTCTTCTATTTATTCCTGTTGTTAAGTGTCTATTCAAAGTGGCAATTGTTAAATAGAGGAGAATATATATTATCTGAATCCATAGTTTCTCCCATTTTGTCACTGGTACAAGTAACTGTCTCTTTGCAATAAAGTAAAGCTAAACACTATGTAAAAATGTAAAGCTTGTATTTTTTTTTAAACTGTCTATCTTCATAAGTACATTATAAACATAACCCGTTAGTAATTCATAAGCATTTCCTAATGGCCATTACATATTATGTACCACAAATAGCACTTTTTGATAAATCGTGGAAAATGTGTCTCCTCCTAATTCCTTTACACAAATTACAGTATCAAATAATCTGCAATATTATAAATAAGTAGCAGGCACAGAATGGCATATTGTGTGTGTCAGGACATATAGTTCTACAATGCATATCGTGCTAGGCCTGATTTAAAGCAGTTTCCATGGCGACCAGAACAAGTATCACATTCTGCATAGGAATGAACATAGAACTACTTAGCAGACAGTGTAACCTTGGCCTCTTTCATTTTCAAATCTTTTCAGTTATTTAACTCCTGCAGTGACTCAAAGAGCTGTGCAACATATTCCATCTATTGTCTAAATCCGAGCTAAATACTAATTAAAGAGTTTATCAGAGAACATAAAAGAAAAATAATCTCTCTACATTTTTAGTTTCTTGCACTTTCTTATATGTTTCAGCTGAATCTCCGTGATAGAAAACAGCACTGTATGTCACCGTAAGGAGATATGAGGGAAAGTTTCAAAAAAGCTACATATGTTTATAGCAAATGAAGCCACATTGGCAGCTGTGCTATTATGCCCCCGGCTTACATTTTTAGGTATTTTTTTTTATTTCAATAGACACTGCTTATGTCTGAAGGATGATGTGTTTGTATCTTATACAGGTTCTGTTAGATTGGAGACTGAGAGATTTCTGGTAATTTTTATGATCTATTCAAGAGTGGAAGGAGGGAGGAAATGTGTTGATTGATTAGTGGATTCAGAGGAGGTTTCTGCACAGGACACCTTTTCCCTCAGCCCAAGGCCACCCGCAAGAATACATGCACGCCTTGCTTGCCCTGCTCTGTAACCACCCCCTTATGTCTTGAAGAGGAATTATGACTATCATGGCAGATTTTCTGCCCAAACAGAGCTGCTAAAATGAAGATTGAAAATGCTTTTATGCCATTGACTATACCCTATGGATCACAGCATGCCAGGCACACCTTGTGTCTATTTGTGCTAATCCATAAGGTTTTCATGGCAAAGATACTGAAGTTGGTTGCCAGTTCTTTCTCCAGTGGGCCACAATTTGTCTGACCTCTCTCTGCTATTACCTGACCATCATGGGTGACTCTACATGATATAGCTCACAGCTTTATTGAAGTACACAAGCCCCTTTACCACAACAAGGCTTGCGATCCAGAAGGGAACCATTGGCTTACAGAACTGCTAATTTTGTCGACTAGTTGCATACTGTACAAACATGCAAAGCAATTCATCAGGTGATGTCAGGTTGTAATTCAAGTTGCACTCTCACTTTTAAAGGGCAAGTTTCACCATAGTTAAGTTCATTTTATATAAAAAACTGCTCTTCTAGAAGATTAACTACCTATGCAAAGATTATTATGCAAATATTATTGAACTTGCCTAGATTGCCAGTTAGTTCCCCATGTTTGTGGAAACTGGAAGCTGTCATATTCAAATGTATTTTTGTCACTGACAAAAGCCAGTTCAAGAGCCAATCAGACAGTAACCAATTTCTAGACTGCCACAGTTACATTCATTTTTCAGCTCACAACACCTAACATACAGAAGAATTGTAGTAATAAGAGACCAGACTAAGACATTTACACATTTATTTGAACTTCTATAAGTGAGCTCTTTTATATCAGATCAACTTTGTCCCTACATGGAAGGAGGCAGATAGACTCCTATCAGGACACCAAATATAGATGTTATGATGCACATCACATATATAGTTGTGAGCATACGAGTTGTTGCTAATGCTTGTGGGCTCGCAAGAGAAAAAATGGCCGCCGAAAAAAACGAAAACGAGGCTACAGCAGTGTAAAGACGCAAAACACCAAGAAACACCTACGTATTTGCCGAAAAACACCTACGAGAATAGAAAACAAGGACGCAACCCGCGCAACCCCAAAAACATTACAAACATAACAAATACAAACAACACATAAAAAGGTTACTCACAGCAAGGGGGGCACCGAGGACCTCTGCAAGTGAAGTTACACGTCCATTTAACCACAAATTTCGGAGTTTAGAGACCCGAAAATCACCTAAGCGACGAAAAAACGAAAACAAAGCTAAAGGTCCCTAAACACGCAAAACACTACCATAAACATGCAAAACACCACCAAACAGCTACAGATATTCCAAAAAACTCGCCAGACATAGAAAACGAATATTACGAAAGGCTTGCACGACATAGAAAACGAACGGCGCTACATCAGCCACATTATATACACCAAACACTTTTAGCTCACTTACAATTTCATTGCCGTCATTTTTTGACGGGCAATTCGCTAGTCTTAAATAATAGTTAGCTTTTCACCTAGATTTTTACTTTTACTCAGTCATTTGTCAGCAGGATCACATAAAAGAATATTCCAATTATTTTTGATAATGCAATGTAGAACATTTATACTATACTAGCGAATTGCCCGTCAAAAAATGACAACAATAAAATTGTAAGGTAGGTAATGCTGTTTGGCACAGACATACATTTTTTGTAAGGTCCGAGATCCTTCGGCGCTCATTGCAAGCCTCGCGCTGAGCGCCTTCGGCTTTTGCTGTTATCGTTTGGTCGGCGCTGATTTGTTTTTTTCGCTTATTGCACAGCTTTGTGTGCTATGAGCAGCGTTCGTGCTTGTTGTGAGGCGCGCAGTGAATGGCTTTTGTCTTTACTGCAAGAGTGTTTTTTTTTTTGTGTATATGTATTTTTGTATACTTATTAAATAAGTAATACATTTAATATACTTTACCTATTTGGAAGTAATCTATGCAGGAAGCATTGTGCTGAAGAACTAACAATCTGTTTTTATGTTCCTGCAGCATACAATGTAGGTTTGCACCGTTGTGGAGCTGAGGTGTAAGTATCATCAATGTGTGAAGTGTGTAGTGTAAATAGGCTGCGAGGGGAAGCCATTAGTGTAGCTGGGTACTTCCGCATTGTGTAAATTAGTGTTGTAAAATGGCGGCGAATGTGTATGTGGTAGGCGGGTTTGTATGATTTAGCGTCCTTTCTAATGGTGTATGTTGTAGGTCGTACAGGTTTTTGTGAAAGCCGTATTTGCTTTGTGTTATTTAGCGGTTTTAGGGGTCGTGTAGCCTTTTTTCCTTTTTTTTCGCCGGCCATTTTTTCTCTCGCTTAGGAGATTTTTGAGTGGCTAAACTTTGTAAATTTGACCGAATTTGAGGTTTAAACAGTGTTGCATAGGTCCTGGGTGTCCCCCCTTGGTGTGGGTAAGGTTTTTATTTTATTTTTGTGTGTATTTTGGTGTTTTTTAATGTTTTGCGCTGTGCACGGGTTGTCCGTTAAGGTTGTATTTTTGCTAGTCTGTAATGTTTTTTTCTAAGTCCCGTGGGTCGTAATTGTTTTTGTGTGAGTCCACAATTTATTTTTTTCTAAGTCTCACGGCTTGTATATTTTTGTGTAAGTCCGTAGTTAGTCATTGCATGTTTATGTTTTTTTGTTTTGTTCAGTTTCCGTGGTCCTTGGTGCCCCCCCTTGCTGTGGGTAAGCTTTTTATGTATTTGTTGTGCGTATTTATTGTGTTTTTAATGTTTTCATGTGGGCTGGTTTCGGGCGTAAGGTCGTATTTTTGCGAGGTCGTAATGTTTTTTTTTCTACGTTTCTTGTCTCGTATTTGTTTCTTGTAAGTCCGTAAATTTTGCGAGGTCCGCAGTTGCTGGCAAGGAGCACCTTCGGCGCTCCATGCCAGCAACTGAGGCCCTCGCTGGGCCCTGACTGGTTTAACTTTTGTATTCTTCTGGTCTTATTTTATCTAATTCATCTGTCATCAAGGTTTAACAAATTACCATTGGTTGTCTCAAGAGGCGGAGGTCGGGATTCATTGATCAGTAATGCTCCGTATTGACGTCAGTGTTTGGCCACACACTCTCCATGTATAATACAAGGGATCACTTCTGCCAAGGGCTATATTTACTAAGCAGCACTCGTCAATAAAGAGTGCTTCCAGCATGACTTAGTGAATATGGATTATTTACGTTAATGGACTGTGGACATGATTTCCTATGAAATTGCATTGCTTAACATACATAGGGGCATCACAATATTCAATGATAACCGAATCAGCTGAAAGATACAGATGTGAACTCATTGGAATTACAGTTTATGATGAAAGCGCCAAGGGAAATCTTAGTGAGAGACAATTAGACACTGACCTTATCAGCAGAGGAGAGCTGTGCTTTCAGTATGCATTCGCATAATGCATGATTGACTTCTATTGACCTGATAGAGCATGATCTATAGTTTACAATTTATTGTGAGACCCTCATAAGTATACTATCCTCATAGCTTTCAAGGTCCAAGGACTTAAAGGAGAGATTACTGCAGGCAATTATTTGTTAAATATGTACCAAACTAACAGTATTAGCAGCAGTGTAAGTCGTGGATAGAAAACATTTTTGGGAAAATAGGATTTTTGGAAGACTCTGTTTATGAGTAAAGGAATCCAGTTTCTGTTTGTTACATCACATCCAGAGAGCTGGATGATAGGGATTTGTGTATGACATGTTGTCTCCTCACCCAAACCTCCCTCTACTACAAAGACCAGAGTCTTCATTTGATAATATAATAAGATTGAAATTGGCACAAAATCCCTACCCCTCACTGTCTCAGAAGCATACACCTTGCTTTGTTCAATGCAACCATAAGTGTCATGGATCCCTCCAGAGACATCAACCATGTTTTTATGAGCTTTTTCCTGATTAAGAGCATACTTAGTCAGACTTAAAGCTTTCAAGTGTATATATATATATATATATATATATATATATATATATATATATATATATATATATATATATTTGTGAAGTGGTTCTTTAAATAAATGATACATGCTGATTAAATACTGAATAAATACTTAAATTGATGAGGTCACTGTTCTGGAAAGTCAATCATTAGTAATCACTTCTCATAAGTTATTCAATAAATCAAATGCATTTTTTTAAATAATCTAACTTGTGAAATGTTACAGACAAAAGGGTCACAGTTTTTTACCTGAGGGATCTAACATCAAGTAATCTTACTTAATATGCTACAATACAGACAAGCTTTTGCAGCATTTTTTCAAAGGCTCTTGCATTCTCCATTTTGTTTGCAATCAATGCACTGAATACCACTGTATAAATGCTCATTGGCTGAAGAAAATGTAAACATTCTTTTGACAATTTGGCACTGTGTTGAAACTGCACCCTGCCTGTACTGCAAGGTACAACTATCCAAATAATGAGCCTGATTTCAACTGAGCAATTGTAACGTACAGGAGACAGCAATGGAGTCCGTAAGTTATTTTGCTATTCAATTGGCGTCTTTTTGTGGGCTACAAACGGGTTACGGCCTTGAAATCCTTGTGGTTGTTAAAACCTGAACTTACAGCCTATCGTAGCCTTTGATCTTTGATGTCCGCAAGAGTTCAGAGCACAATTGCTACAATTCCCCAAGCCCGCAAATGTTTTCACACACGTAAACGGCTAATGTAGGTGCAAATCCTACGAGTACCAGATAGGACTCGCAAGGGGGTTTAACCCCTGTCCGTTGCACTGTAAATGCAAATAAAAAATCAATACTGCATGGTGAAAGCAAGGAAAGACAATATAATTAATTGCACAACAGTCTCAAGCTCGCAAATCGGCAATCCCGAATTACATTTTTATGTGTCATTTCGAGGTTATATCGATCTTGGGAATCAATGAGTTAATACATATCAGGCTACCCACATGAACTAGAACAGTTTTGGCATTCATTTTTCTTATTTTGTATTTTGCAGTTTTGCAAGTGTGATCGCATATCGGACCCAAATGCTAATTTTTTGACATGTAACCTCCATGTTTTACTGACCTAATGATGACGGTCTAATTTTTTATTGGCTTTTGTATTTTGCTGTTTTGCAAGTGCGATCGCATATCGGACCCAAATGCTAATTTTTTGACATGTAACCTCCATATTTTACTGACCTAATGATGATGGTCTCATTTTTTATTGGCTGTTTCTAAATGGGTAGTTACGGCCTTGCTTAATTGATCATGTTCCCGCCCTGAAATACAACATACAAGTGCATTGGATTTTGGCCCCTGACGTGTGGGTTTGTTCTGTTGAATAACACCAGAATTGTAGCAGAGTTCAAGCCCGCAGACATACATCACACATACATTTTATTTTATGCTTTTTAGAAGTTTGATATAGTGTACCGCCGTTGTGAAACTGGTTGTCCATTACTAATTTAAAGTAACAATGGTTGATTCGTTGCTACACCTCTGCTGGTTCATAAAAAGAAGTAAATGTATTGTAGATTTTCATATCTCTTAGAGCGAGAACCCTTCACAAAGCAAATTATAGTATACAACACTTTTTAAATAAAATCTCCTAGGTCAGTTTCTTAGACCTTTTGAGTTTAAAAGCTCAGCCCTCTATAATTTAGTCTACTGCTGGTGTAGTATTCTGCTAATTTGGACTGCACTTTCTAAATGATTCCAGATTTTGTGCGTGTGGGCAAAGAACATTTTTTATTATCTTTATTACTTAGTCTTCAACTGTAGAGATTTCATGAGGAATAAAAGCTTTAGGGAGGACAAAAGCAAAGGGAAAGAACAGATGACACGTAGGAGGTCAAACAAAATTGGCAATTTGGTCCTTGTGTTGAATCCGATTTGTGCGGTGACAAGTAACACATGAGGCTTTCATTAATGGCACCAGAATAGAGATTTTATTTAACCTTTTTGCTGCTGAGACTTTTCTGACCTATGTGCAGAGTGTTTTTTGATACAATGTTGTTTACAGTCCCATTAACATCAATTCAGTGATTCTGTTTGATAAGAAGTACCAAGATAAGTCATATGTCGTTTACTTTACTAATACTGCTATACAGTGCGTGTGTATGTATCTATGTATGTTTATGTGTGTGTGTGTGTGTGTGTATATATATATATATATATAGTAGTACAAATAAGGAATAGTACATTAGTGATTCCACTTGAATGTCTAGAAATAAGTTGATAAAAACGTATTTCCTGCTCAAATTTCTCAGAAACACAGTATATGCACTGCAATCTAGGAAAACTGGGCGGGACATGCAAATGAGGCCACATAATGCACTATCACTCTGTCAATCCAAACCATTTTAAACATGGCTCCTTTAAAGCATATGCTTTCTGTATTTCTCAGTTTTAGACATAGTAACGGATGGATTTTTCACAAACCAGGTCACTTAACCACATACAGTACTGTTTCACGGTTACTGCCAGTCCTCAGTATGGTGTGAGTGCCTGGTTTGTGTGTTGATTGTTGTAAAGAGTAGTTCTATACAGCAATTATTTCACATATGGTGGGCTAAGAGTGATAGAAGCCCTCCACCATACAAAGTACAGTAGTACAAATAAGGAATAGTACATTAGTGATTCCACTTGAATGTCTAGAAATAAGTTGATAAAAACTTATTTCCTGCTCAAATTTCTCAGAAACACAGTATATGCACTGCAATCTGGGAAAACTGGGCGGGACATGCAAACACATATATAGATAGATGGATAAAATTATCAAGTATTATCAATATTTCTAATATCATCAAATTATGGAGATTATGGAAATAAATCAATTAATGAGTGCAAGTAGACATATATTTAAGAAAAAAACTGAGTAATAATATATCAATTTGTATGGTTAACCTTATTATAAATACATAGTATATACATAATTCGCTATATAATTTGTATGAAAAGAGTTACAATAAGAAACAATTTGTATGTCCCTTTCCGTTTCTTATTCAAATTAATAAACAATATAGTCAATATATCCATTCGAAATGCTTTCCAAATATCACTTGGTTACTTATCTCATTGTATCTTAGTTCAACAAATGTATCCAGGCAGTAGACTTCTGTGACAGTGTATGTATCCACTCGCCAAAAGAATCATGCCTTAAATTACCGTAATCTTCCTTAAATTAATATATAAGGGTTAAACAATTAAGTGGAGTGTCTATTCTCTTTTTCCTAAAAACATTTTCATATATAGTCATACCCTAATCAGTTCTGCCCCTTCTGGATCGCTACCTTGTTGTGGTGAAGGGGCTTCATGAAGCTCTGATCTATACCATGTAGGGTCACCAAAGATGGGCAGGTCATAGCACAGAGGTCAGACAAATAGTGGTCCATTTGCGAAGGAACTGGCAACCCACTCCAGTATCTTTGCCACGAAAACCATATGGATAAGCACAACCAGCAACACAGACAGATGTACCTGGCATGCCACATCCATATGGTCACAGAGAGTCGACACAACTGAAGGACAGAACAACAACCACAAATCAGTGCTGACGAGTGACTTGCAAAACATTATGCTACCAATAGATTAATTTGTAATCTCAAGTTTTTCCAAAATAATATTATCTTATGAAAGTTATGTGCAAATAGGTGTCGTGTGTGTGTGTGTTTAGATGGATTTGATTGTCTACAATTATATAATTTATAATGGGGGTATTTTATTTTTATTTGCCTCCTATGATTACTGTTCTGTGATTTAGTGTCCAGAGTACTTATCTGTCAGATATGCCAATATGATTATTTGATTTTATATAGTGATCCTTTTCAAATAAGTTTACTGTTTACTGCCACCATCATTTGGGATATTAGGAGAAGGGCTCTTCTAATGCAGTGGTAATCAGCAGCAGGTCTCTGAGGTTGGGTGACACTGCCCTACACCTTCTAACCAGTGGCTGGGCAGTGGGGCTGTCAGACTCCTGGGCAATCTCTTTCCTGCCCCTGGATACCTGATAGTTGGTGGAGAGAAGAATCTCGGCTGAAGTCTGAAACACTAACCTTCAAAGGCTAGATTGATTTTTTTTTTATTTTTGTTATCTACAAATGCTGTTTTTTTTTTTGCTAATCCATTTATTAAATAACAAAATGAAACCCTGTTGTCACTACAGTTGACCCTTTAAAGAAATTACACACACCGCAATCTTGACAGATTTGCACCTCACTGTCTTTAGACGCACACTTGATTTCCTAGCTGTTAACAAAACAACTTTGTATTATTTTTCTGTAAAATATAAAATATCTGGAGCAACAATTCCAGCTTTCTGTGTTTCATTGTGTTCTAAATTGCATGTTCTTTGTGTGTATAAATGTTCAATTTCTTCTGGATCGAAGAAGAGATTACTCCGAGAACAACTTCTGAAATAGCTGTTGATATTAGCTTGTAAGCATCACTAGCAATCTGTAACTGTTGTATATTGGAAATATTTAAACAAAGTCTTTTATTGAATTTGTAGAAGTTATGGGAAATGCCGATTTCAAATAATTGGGGGGGGTACGGTTGGGTATTTTACTAAATGGCTGAGATAAGGTGAGAAGGGCTGTGATCTCAATTATTTCCCATAAAAAAAAGCTCATAGTAAACGGAAAAAGGCACATCTTGAGATGCTTGGTAAATTCCACCCCGGATTTGCTTAAAAGGACAGTTTGTTGTCATGTCATCAGACTTTATTTAGATGTTTGCTTTGACACTTGAGTTTTTACCCTTATGTCCCAACATAACTGCTGAGAGATGTGAGTGTACATTAAACATGGATGTATTTGCATGTCAGATGAACTTCTCTCATAGCAGCTGGGGGAAATATTTCTAAATTATCAAACAGATACTTTCTGCTATAAACTAGCAATTCCATTATGGTATTATTTAGGTTTTTATTACAGGCTAAGTTGTGGTAAGACAGTGTACAATTTCTGAGCCGAGTCTAACATTGCATGACTACTGATGAAAAATAATCTGACATTATAATAGCATAATATTTGCTTGCTTCAACTGGCTGACTGGCAAGTGTGGCTACTCACTGCCGCCATTGAGAGGCTGCACATAGGGTTTCGTTCATTTACAAATTTTGAGGGTTAAAAACAATCACACTATTGATGGGAATTGAGCAAAAAACATTAGGGAGACTGTGTATAGAGAAGCTACTTACCCTTCTGGCTTTGGAGTTTTTATTGCTGACGTTTTCCCTTCTTCATCCAGATTGATTTTCTCATATTTGTGCCATATAAGGGACACTTTATTTATCTGCACTTACCATATAAGCAGCCTTTGCATCCACGTAAACTAATTAGTAGAGATGTTGCGAACAGTTCGTCCGCTGACTATTCGCAGCGATTTTGGCATGTTCGCGTTCACAGCGGACGGCGAACACATGCGCTTTTCAAGTTCGCCCCCTATTCTTTATCATTGAGGAAACTTTGACCCTGCACCTCACAGTCAGCAGACACATTCCAGCCAATCAGCAGCATACACTCTCTTCCAGGGCCTTCCATCTGAAGGACAGCATACATTTTAGAATCATTCTGAAGCTGCATTCGTTGTGAGAGGACAGATAGTGTAGCTGCTGGAGATTTAATAGGGAAATAGATAGCCAGGCTGTGTATTTAGCTTCCACTACAGACCTGAAGGACTCATCTGATATCTGCTGCAAGGACAGCAACCCAAAAAGCCCTTTTTAGGGCTAGAACATCATTTATTTTATTTTATAATTTTTTTCTGTATAATCTAATTGCATATGCCTGCCTGCCAGCGTGTGTGTGTGACAGGCTAACACCTAATAGCTTATATTGTGCTTAGTGAAATAAAACAACACTTTTTTTACTGTAATAGATTAGATTGCCTGCCTACAGGCGTGTGTGTGAAGCCTATTGCATCTACTCTGCCAACTTTTGCCAGTGCACAGTGATACATCATATCTGGTGCAACCATAGTGTACAGTGACATAAAACAACACTTTTTTGACTGTAATCGATTGAATATCAGTTGCCTGCCTACAGGCGTGTGTGTGAGGTCTACAGCACCTACTCTGACAACTTTTGCCAGTGCACAGTGACACTCATATCTGGTGGCACCTAAGATTGCACGCGCAGTGCACCAAATTTGAAGTGGGAGGACCGACCAAGCATCTTTTTCCATCTCCCGCTTCCAAAAATCAATGCCATATACACGTCCCTTAATAGTGGACGTAACAGGGATTAAATTGATAGGAATAAATAGTACAACTGAACACACCACTCCTATCTGGTGGCACCTTAGTTTGCACGCGCAGTGCCCCAAATTTGAAGTGGGAGGACTGACCAAGCATCTTTTTCCATCTCCCGCTTCCAAAAATCCATGCCATATACACGTCCCCTAATAGTGGACGTAACAGGGATTAAACCGATAGGAATAGTACTACTTAACAGTAGACACCTTATAATAACGCAGACAAAGGCAACGCAGAGAGAGGAGTCTGAAGAAGAGGAGTCCGAGGAGGAAGTGGCTTTGAGGAGGTGGAAGACCAAACACAGCAAGCGTCCCAGGGGGCTTGTTGTCACCTTTCGGGGGCCCTTGGTTTCTGGGTGGAGGAAGAGACCTTCAATGACATTAGTGAGGACAAGGAACGGGACATGGCTAGCTTGGTATCCAACCTTGTGCAAATGGGGAGTTTGCGGTTGTGCAAAGGGGCTGTTTGCGGTGCATTAAACGGGGAGATTGGTCTGTTACTGTGAAGCGGGTGTAACCCTTACACTACCTGATCGATACCATACCTGATGTTTTAAAGCATGTTATTCCAAACAATTTACGAATGTTAGGTGATTTATGCCCTTTATGGCTTAAAACCAGACTCTGCATCAACTATGTAATTTTCTGTGGGAGTTTTGCCATGGATCCCCCTCCGGCATGCCACAGTCCAGGTGTTAGTCCCCTTGAAAGAACTTTCCCATCACTATTGTGGCCAGAAAGAGTCCCTGTGGGTTTTGAAATTCGCCTGCCCATTGAAGTCTTTGCCGGTTCGCCGGATTCGCCCGTTCGCGAACACAGTTCGTGTCCGCGAACCGAAAATTTGATGTTCGCAACATCACTACAAATGAGTTCTCCATTTTGTTCAGAACTGGTCTTTGGTCTTCAAAGTCCCTGTGTTCATCACTATTTTGTGAGAGCAAGCACTGTTAGTTGAGTTTTCTAACAGTAAAGACAATAGCTGCTAATGCTTAAAGTGCTTTTTATATGTTCAAGTTTCCACTCTTTTCTTAAAGGAACTCAGCAGAGGTTGCAAATATGGTATAATTTAAAACTATAGGTAATTAATATCGAGAGGTACTTTATCAGCTGTATGCTATTTAGATATTACCCCAACTTAGAGAAGCACTTCTAGTCAATCAGTAAAATAAGGGATATTTGTGTGCATTGCCAGAGATATCAGTTGTGGGCACTGACACCATGAGAGTTCAATTGAAACTTTAATTTCAAGGTCATACATTAGTATTATAATATACATCCAGTCTCCTTGAAAAATAATTACCCATGTAATATATATATTTTTTATTTGAATGCTTAGCTTTGCTTCTTGTATCCATCCAGAAACAATGTGTTTGCTTAAATGATCACTGTAGTTCCATATTTACAATGTTATTGTGAAGGATTGCACTTCATAAGAATGATACTTCATATTTCATAATGAGCAACGCGTTTTTAGAACTTAAATACATAAATGGTAAATAAATAGAGAGACTTGAAGATGGAATCGTCAAGTTCCCAAAGCTCTTTCACCCATTTACTTGCTTTACACCAAAACCAATATGGCAGCCTGTACTTTTGTACTTTTTACAATAAGTAATTACATACAATTTTTAATTAATTAACTATTATATACAACAATGCTTTATAATTGTTTTTATAATAATTTTCTACTTATATAATTGGGAGGCACATTTGAGTGCAGAGAAGCAATCAATTGCTTTTATTGAAATGTGGCAATCGGTAGTATCAGTGATATCGGTAGGAGTAATGGACATCTTATCAACTGACAAACATTCTGTATTGAAGATATTGGCTTTTCCCAGTAAATATTACTTGGATACAATTGTTTAGAATTCAAATGCTTTATTTGTGTGCAAACTATGAAGTCTAGTTCTTCAAAAATGACCAGGTAATAAAGTGATCCTTCAATGCTGAATCACTGCTTTAGCAATTATTTGGTTTACAAATCAAAATCTTGGCACTGGACCTTGAAACAGGATATCTCACTTGAGATGCCAGCTTTTTAATCTCAAGTCCGCCAGTATCTCCTACGGCATGATGACACAACCTGGGCATTCACTCTAGGCATTCACCATTAATTTAATGCTTGAGTTTTCACAGTTATAATTGCTTTCCAATGTGTTGTCCTGTCAAAACTGAGTTATCTAGGGAGAAAACTGTTAGAGCTATTTCCTATGAACAGCACACGTTACTGATTTGTGCTATAGGCATCTGCGTGTCTCTGCAGTGTTGCATGTTAAACCAGTGGCAATTTAAATTTCTCTGCAAGATGTCTATAATTATCTAGCAACACACAGAACTGAAGGGCTTTGTACTGCTGGGGTATATAGAGGGGTGATTACGTGTGTATTTTTCTTTTTGTAAGCGTGGGTGTTCTGTATAATTCTGTATAATGCATGACATGGGAAGTAAATCCTGAACAATATCATTGTTATTCTTATTCAATTGTTTTTCATTTAAGTGAGAGTCCAATCTCTTATAGTAAATGTACAGGTTTAAAAAGACACAATGCATTTTATAGCTTTCATTCTGTCTAACAAACAAAATATAAAGTAATAACCAAGTATAAGAGAGAGGGAAATGTGTGGTCTGATTCTGCAAATCTCTCCTGCTTTTGCTCACTTACCTCTTCCCATTTCAGTCCATTTTAATTCTTGTGTTGGGCTCATCCATCTCCCCATTCATTCCTCATTTGCTGCTCCATTCTGCCAGTCTCTTAACTGGCTTTCTATATCCAAGACTATGATCAGAATATTGGATATCCTTGCAGGGCTCACATTACCCCCAGTACCTGGTCCCTACCAGTGGAGGGCTTGCAATGAGCACCAGAGGCGTTTATCGCGAGGCCCCCCCAGGCTCGTATCACTCTGCACTACCTGGTTCCTGCCAGTGGGGGGGGGCGGAGACACGAGGGGGAAAGGAGGAACAGGAGAGGGGGGAAGGAGGTACATGAGAGGGAGAGGGAGGAAGGAGACACAGGGGAGGAAGAGGTGGGGAAAAGACACAGGGCGGGTTGGCCAAGACAAGTGGCTGGTTGGCCGAGGCCAGCAAAGCCGCTCATTGTGCGTCTCGCGATAAACGATCATCGCAAGGCCGCAAGTTACAGGCGGAAGAGCCAAGCATTGTCTGGCAAACAGCATTGCCACCTTTCAAATGTTATTCCCGTCATTTTTGAAGGGCAATTTCCTAGTATATATATAATACTTTGTTACTTTGCTAAAAAAGGTTATTGGTAATATACACATTATTTCACATCAACTTGCTATTATAGATAGATACAATACTATAGATAGAACAGCAATTGCAATTTCATTTATTAGTCTTTCTATTGGGCACTTGGGGGAAGTTTCTTGTATTAAAGCTTCTTCCCTTGTTGTTGTTTATTATAATTATTATTGTTCTCTCTTTTTGAAATATCACTTATATTACACTATTATTCCCAATGTTTTTAAAAGACGTTTTATTTTGGTGCTTCTTCTGGTGATATATTTTTTAATATTACATGTAATCTCCAATAACTTTCTTAAAGGGACAACAACATTTACATGTTTATGTCATGCATTTAAAAGACGATGTGTTAAACATTATAAAAGTATTTTTAGTAAACACTTATTTAAACTTATTGGAAATTAACAGGAAAGGCCATGGGAAATCCCTCAGCTATATTATTGCACATTGACATACAGGAACAAACCCCCAAACACAATTACACATTCAAAAAAGCAATACACTGTTGTATCTGAAAGAGGCCATTTGATAATCTCGATCAAAGAAGACAATTATTATTGTTGTTGTTGTTTATTTGTAGCACTCCAACATATTCCGTAGAGCTATAAATGATTTACGATCAAGGCAAAAACAATAGCAGTATTAACACATTGCAAAGGATGGAGGGCTCTCAATGGCCCTTTAACTAACACCTCCAATGTGCCAATGATTATACCTGTCTTCCTCCATCTTTACACCCTTCTATTCCTGGCTCCAATGCTTCCCCTACCGTTCACAGCTTCAGATATTGTCTTGCCACCTTGCTCAATAAGGTCTACTTAATAACAGTGACTACCTCCTTTCCACATATTTTTCCTCCTGACTAGACCACCACCAAGCAACTTCCTCCTGTTGTGTCTTTCACCGACAACAGTACCAGTATGTATACTGTTGTAAGGGCATAATGCTACATTATATTAGTGTTTTCTAATGAAATAATAATACTATTTTCCGTTTAAACAGTTGGTGAAAAAAATAACATATTCGAAAAAAAGAATAAAGCTCTGTAATAGGTCCCATTACTATGGATACCAGATAGAAAAATTGCCAAAGCCCACAACATTTAAGAACTGTAGAAAAATATTAAAAGTTGTCCCATCTATATGGTGCATGGTTTTATATTGTATTTTCTCCCAATTACAGAGAATGCTGTTACAGAATATAGTGTGCACGTACGCATGTTGACAGCTTTTTGAGTGTAAAGATTTTAGTTGCCATAGAGACCAGATTACAGCCAAAGCATTTTAATCAAAGTATCTATAAAATACTACTAAAGTGGGGACAAATATAATATACAGTTGGACTACATAGAGTTTGTGCATTAGGGTGATTTTACTGAAGGATTGCAGGTGTATACGTGGGCGCTATAGCCTGCGATAACCTGCAATCCAGCATCTCAGGTCATTGTGCCATTTTCTAAAGGCTTGTTTCTTGGTAACAGTAAGCCGTACATAGGTCATCTCTAATCATTCATGATCAAGGTGTTTGTTAGGTGCGGCCTACTGTGAAAATGCAAGTTCTCCAAATTTACTAAAGACAAATCACTATATTTTATATTTAAATCAAATTTAGATATTTAGATATATCATTTATTTCAATATTATATATTATACAATACATTGTATTTATATATTAATTTTACTATTTAACTTTTTAGGAATATCATTATATTGGTGATAGACTGGCATTGCAAACAAAATTTATTAATATGAGTGCTCCTATAATTTGGTATAATTTTACCAGGTTTGATATAATTATACAGCTGCATCTTTGCCAACCACTATTGAGTTTTTGATGGTGCATGCGTAAAATCGAAACGCATCTGAATTTAGTATCCCAATTTTTACACGTGATTGCTTCTGCTCCAATGGAAAGAGCTGTCCAACTGAGCATGTTTGACCCGTAGAATATGCATGTGCTACTCTGTTAAAAGTGTGTAAAGAGATGGATAGGGAGTGCACACATTATATAACATTGCTCATTGTGCTTCATTGCTCATTGCACATCGCACTACATTGTGGACCTGATTATAGTACACAAGATTTAGTAAATCACATTCAGACCTGAGTATGTTAGTGTGTTATGTGCCGTGGTTGATCTTAATACGCGTCCTGTTAGTAAATTCCCCCTATAAAGACAATGAGCATAACCAAAAAAGGATATCAACTTCTTTCAGTTATGATACATTTAAAAGGGACACTCAAAGGAGCATACTATTAATACAGTAGATTATCAGTTAACTGGAATTCAGCTGGCTTTAACTCTGAGCCCCCTTTCCACTTTCTTGCAATCACATATAATAATTGTGGTAATTGCGAGTTGTCGTTGCTCAATGATAAAAGCTACAGGGTTGCGCAGGCGCAATGAGCGCCAAAGGCGCTCATTGCGAGGCCCGAAAGTTACGAGTTTGATAGAAAAAAAAATTTGAATACTGTACTTTAAATGAAAATTTACAGGACTCAACAAATGCCAGGAGCCAGGTTGTCATGCCACAAAGTGCTTACAGGCATCTAGATTTCATCCACTGTATGTCTCTGCAATTCAATGTTACCTGGAAGCAGACAGGCATGAGTGACTGAGCCAGGGCAGTGTTGGCGTTACACAGGTACGTTTGGCTGGAGGGTGCAGTGCTGAACCCGGGGAATGTAAGTGAGGAGTGAAAGCTGCTGCTGCTGCTAGAACAGCCCTCACTGATAAATATACTTAACAAAGCATCCTATGTGCAGCTAATCTAGGCCTCTTTTAATAGTAACTCTCCAGCAACCAGAAACTACATTTATCCGGCAACTACCAATCCCCATGGGTGCCAGATAACTGCAAGTCTACTGTTTTTTTATTTAAAACATGTTTAATCTGCAAATAATTAAACTTACTTTAAGAAATATTAAATAAAAGAATAATTGACTCCCTAACTTTTAATTATTAGTTTCAGGTTTAAACAATACACAATATTTTTTTGAAGTACAGGTGATGCAAATGTTAAATTCCTACGTTTATGTATTGTGCCAAAGAATCTTAAAAAAAATATTAGGACCTCCTTCTGACAGACTCTGATTTTGAGTCAAGTGCCACATATTATCATGGAGCAGTAGTCATAGGAAAACCTTCAACAGTCCAGGCTTTCTGGATCTCTTGCCTGTACAGCATTGTTTGAAATATTAGCATTAATCGTTTGTAAATTCATAGTATAATGTAATACTTAATATGCAATTCAACCTGATTAAATAAAATCCAAGTGTCACTGTGACTAGAAATGTGGATTCATTAGTAGTCTTGACACTTTATTCAAAGAATTGAAAAATCTTGTAAATGAGCACAAACTGAGCATGGTGTTAGGTTTGCTCTCACACATATTAGTGATGTACCTTTAAGCGTCAGCCTATTGAAATACAACAGCTTGTACTGCTAAGCCTGGGTCAAAAATAACCTTAATTAATGTAAGCACTGGGTTTCCCCTTTTTAATTGGATTAGTGAGGAAAGCATTCTGACATGCATCCCGCTTTAATCTTCTAGCATTCACGCAATGCTGGCAAGATGTTTGCAGGATCTTCTCGTGTTTTCATTATAGCTTTATTTTCTTGTGCATTTGCTGAATGTCTGTCTTGTAGCAATAATTTATTATGTGCTTATATGTTTTATACTAATATAAATGTTGATCTCATTATCTACTAAATCCTCTAAACTTTACAGATGTTGCAAAGTGCTTAGTGTGGCTGTGATGGCAATACCCCCCATAATGAAATGTAGCCTAGTGAATTTAGGGTTGTGTCTCCAATTGTGGTGTGCAAATAGATTTATATAAGCTATAATGAAGGAAATAAACCTGGGTTTCTGCAAAGGTGGAAAATTCAGTGCATCACACCCTATCATTTAAGTACCTATATCCATGTAATAAATGAAAGTCCAGTATTTTGCTGTAATACATTTTAAAAGGGAAAGTTTTAAATACATAAAAGGTTTTTACTTGCATGAAAGCGGAGTGACATACAGTCCAACAATGTTATTATCTGGTAACAGAGGTATATGTTTCTGCAGATTTCTGCAGGAAATATTCAAAACTCGACTGATATACTCAACATTATAACAATAAAAAGCTGTTCCTCTTGACGCTAAATGGCTGACTGAGAAAACAGTTTGGCTAAAAAAATTGAGTGTCAAAAACCGTTTATATTTTATTCTGTACCCCAGTGGTAGTCAACTTGGTCCCTACTACCCACTAGTGGGCGATTTCCAGCTTTCATGGTGGGCGGTGGGGTAATCGCTAGGTGGTGTAGATGACAAGTGACGCTATACGCCGGAGAGTCACAGTACCACGCCTGGCTGGTTGGAGAGCTGGTGAGAGAGCCTAGGGACAGCAGTCAGGACCGGATCACTATCTAGTAAGTACAGGGCGATACATAGATAGGGCCATATGATATATGTAACAGGAAATTAAATAGGGTTAATTGAGTTACTGCAGCACCACCAAAAGCGAACATTTGAACGTCGGTGCTTCAAAGACTAGCAGAATTGCTTTGCTTTACACCATATTAGTTGTCAATGGGTGCGAGAGGACCTGCCCAAGAGGCACATAAATATTCACAACAGTACCCTGATTAAATAATCTCCCAGCCCATGGACACTTGATAAAAGATGGAGGTTAGCTGAAATTTGAAACATAAAAGTTCAAAAGTAGGTTTGTTTGTTAATCAGTTATTACACATAAAAATCAGTTATTAAATACATTTTGTTAATCAGTTTATTGTTAATCATTTAGTAAATAATTCAGCCCTCAGCCCTACCAGTCTGTGCAACCTATGTTTACAACATGAACCAACTGGCAGCCAATGATATTCCAACTGAGAATAGCAGCACATTATATAATAAAGAGGTTAACAATTGCTTATCAAACATACTAATTTGTCTGATATTCCAATACTGGTATGAAACAAATTATATATTGTTACTGCTCTATTCATTATGAAGTATTACTATATTACCTCATTCTGGACTCAGGTGTGACTGACATCAAAGTACATTCAGTCCAGGACACATGATGGATCTAACCATTGTGACTTTGACTACCTCTCTTTATGTATTAATGGCTAAACTCAATCTTGAATGTTCCTCATTATGGAGGTATATGCATGCACAATACTTAATCCCTTTGATACCTTGAAATTACTTTGGCTGTAACCCTCTGCCCCCTTTCCACTTTCTTGCAATCACATATAATAGTTGTGGTAATTGCGAGTTGTCATCACGCAATGTTAAAAGTGCACAATGAGCGTCATCGCGAGGCTCACAACCACTTATGAGTTTCGGGCTTGAAAAAAATGTTTTTTTTTTTTCAAGCCCATAATTCGGAAGCCGTTGGAAAGGCCGCCAAAAGACGCCAATTAATTAGAAAATTAACTTACAACCTCACACACAGCACAGGGGAGAGACAGGGAGCCTGTAAGTGAGTGTGCAAGCTAATTTGCTATGTAATCGTCGTTTTTTGCTGGTCTCAGAGTGGCTAGGCGAGAAAAAATGGCGGCCGTTAAGCCTTAATTTTTTCAAAGCCCGTAAATTGGTAACCAATTTCAGGTTTGGGGAAAATTAACAATTTCTCAAGCCCGCAAATGGTTTCACCCCCTTAAATGGAAACAGGAGCACAGAGGAGGGAGGAGAAAAAAGACACAGGGGAGGGAGAGGGGGGAGAGGGTGACACAGGGGTGTGGGGGGTGAGAGACACATGGGAGGGAGATAAGGGGGAAAAAACAGGGGATGGGGCAAAGAGACATGGAAGGGAAAGAGGGGGAAACAGGCACAGGGGAGGGAGAGGGGGGAAAGAGAGACAGGAGTGAGAGAGTGGCACTCATTGTGGGGCACAAAAGTTGCCGGTTGACCGTGGCCTGCAATAAGCGATGAAGCCGCTCATTGCAGGGCTTGCGATGAGCGCCAAAGGCCCGTAAAGTAGGGGGGGGGGGGGAGACTCGCAATGAGCACCAAAGGCGCTCATCGTGAGGCCTGTAAGTTAAAAGGGGGAGAGCCTGGCATTGTGTGGCAAACAGCATTGCCAGGCTTTAAATTTTATTGTCGTAATTTCAATTCCACTCTGTCTGGCACCACCAGTATTATTATTACTTTCCAGTTGTATAATTATGTTCCAAAATGCATCTATGTAATTTTAACCTAGAATGTAAAAAAGGAGAATGAATGATAAATGGGCAGTATACACAGACTGACCCCTTTAGTGTTCCTTTTTTCACTCAGTAATTCTTGCACAGTATGTGCTGTTAATCCCATCTCCTAGCAATGATAAATCAAACGCTTTCGGAATGATAAATAATTTTCTTTCCTCAGATATGGATTTTAGTGCTATTTCTGGTGATTAGCTGTTTTGTGGCAATATTGAAGCACTCCCCAGGCAATTCAATCAGCTGTGATGCCTTGTGCTGGAAGAGGCAGCTTCACACTGCTCTGTTGTCCATTTTTCAATTATTATGGAGCAGTTCCAGACTGTACATCATATATTACAGTAGCATTGTCGATGACTTTCTGACCAGTAATATTTGCATACTTACTTATTGAAATATGAACATGTTTTTAGGAAGTTGCATGTTACTCGCTAATTTTTTAGGGATTAAATGAACACATACATCGCCCTTTTTTTAAATCACTGTAATTCTACAGAGAATGTGTACTTTTTTTGCACCCTGATTATCTTCTTCTCCACTACCTCTGAATATTTTTAAATGATGTCCTGTCTATATCCTATTGTTGTGTATTCACTAAGGTAAGGTCTTCTCACTAGTGAAAATTACTTCCACAGCCCCAATGTTTTCCACGTGAAGGGAGGATATATAACTTTTTGAATTTTACACTTACTACTGATGAATCACTGTAACCAAATATATTCCATTGAGTTATACATATTTTTTTTTATTACAATTAATCCATGACATAATTTTAGATTTTTATTTCCAAGTCTTGGGTGGTCAGGTTTTTGAAAGAACTGTGCATTTAATTAACAATACCATAAACTTGACATTTGTGCAATATTTTCTAATTTCTCATGCATCTTGACATTTTTAGGGTTCATTAAAGACTGCATACTAAGTCAAAATACCACTATTTTAATGACAGTAAAAGCATTTTTGTGGATGCAGTGAGGAGGTTTGCTGGTACAGTTTTTCATACAAAAATATTCATAATATGCCCAAATGTGAAAGATAGAAGTCAGGCAGCAACAATTCAGAGAAGCAACAAAAAACATAAAATTGCCACTGCATTACCACTGTGTTGCACTTAAATTAATCTGGGCCAAAAAAATTCTGCTTACTAAATAATATCAATACATTTGATGTTATTTGGAATTCAAATATTCTGTGACATATTCCTGTGTTATTCCTGGTTATTTTTATTTGAACTCATTTAAAAAGATTTTTGGGACCACATAAGGTTTTATTTTGTCACTTTTTTTCTTGTTGTTTTTACTACTCCTTCCCCTTAGTTTCTTATGCTGATACTCCTTCATACTTGCCTCCCTAGGCCTAGCCAAGGTTGACCTGTGTATACATCCCTGCTGATCGTGTCACCTACAATAGCAAATATGCAGAATTTCAGTCTACAAACATTGCATTGTGAATGTGCCATGCTTAGAAAAAGGGTTAAAAATGCTTATTGTAGTAGTGAATTTAAGGAAGGAATGAGAGAGTTTGTCCTCTGTGGCTGGAATCACATCACAAGCTGAATAGTCCTCTCATCCATCAGCAATAACACAACACTAAGCACTTGTCCAAAGCAATATGAAATGGTGTATGTCACAGGGCACAGCTCTATCACAATGTAGAGAGATTTACACAGCCGCTCTGAGCAGCATCTGAACAAAGGATGCTCTACTGGGTTTAAAGTGGCATTAATGAGAGTTATTACTGATTTGCCGCAAAAGGAGTGCACTTCTAGGACTGCTGGAGTCAGTTGTCCTCTTTCGGTCGAAACAATATTGTTCTTTTAGAAGCTGACTTTATATGACTGTTTTCTCATCTTTGCTAAACGCTATTTAAAAGTATCTTAACCTAAAAGTCTTTATATACCTTTTTAGAATACTGTCCAGAACTAATGGACCACTGCAGTTCTATATAGAAAATGTAATATTTTAAAGAACTCCAAAAAATATAGTTACATTTTTTATAATCAGCCTATATTAGTTTACCTCTTCTATGAAATGATGTTGCTTTGCAACCTACCATTTTCATTTCTTCGTAACAACTTCTTGCATTACTAGCAAGTTTTTGTCTGCACAGTGGGAACATGTATCTGTAACTAAAAATTGCCAGTGCTTTTAGTAGAAGTAATGAAAAGCCAATTGGTTTACAAGGAAACACTGTCCCACAAAATTAATAGAATGCAATAAAAATAATTGCATATAAAAGTCAAAAATGTATTTTTTTGTAAAATCATTTTGTTCATAAAGCTTAGTTTAAAAGGCTAGGTAGAAAAAAAAATTCACAGTGGTCCTTTAAATAATTTGCATCATAGCATGAATCGTTGGTTACTACAATACCCTGATTTTACAAAATATATACTGACAATTTTAGTTGCCATAGCATCAGGATCTCTAATAAATAAACTGAAAAGCAAGATAATGCGCAGTTAGCTAAGCAGTAACTCCCATTTAATTTGAATTGAAGTAAATCATTGTTTGTTCTTCAGAATCACAAATAACAGTATAATGAACAAGTGAAGTGCACATTAATAATTAACAAAGAAATATTAGAAAGGACAAGACATGTTAGGTACAGGATTATTGTTTCTTCACTTCTCCCTCATTTCTACTTATCTCTAAATTTTCAAGTACTTTTTTACTATTGCACATTTATTTTTTCTCTTCCTAAATGTTTCAGAGGCTGTGATGTAGCTTGAACATTAACAGCCCTATTAAATTGCTATTCGGCTTAATTGAATAGGGTTTTATTTAAGCACAGAACAGGTTACAGGCGGAAAATTCCTGAGCTTTTCAAAATTGTAGCTCCAATCCATCTAAGCCTTTGATCTTTCAAATTTATGCCCTCCTTGCCCGGTCCGTGAGTTTTGGTGGACGGCCGCCTCTTGGCAGGTTTGCTGTTGTGCCATGTTCTTTCCATTTGGTTATGATAGATTTGATGGTGCTCCTGGGGATCATCAAAGATTTGGATTTTTTTTTATAACCTAACCGTGACTTGTACTTCTCAACAACATTATCCCTTACTTATTTGGAGAGTTCCTTGGTCTTCATGGCAGTGTTTGGTTAGTGGTGCCTCTTGCTTAGGTGTTGCAGCCTCTGGGGCCTTTCAAAAAAGGTGTGTATATGTAATGACAGATCATGTGACACTTAGATTGCACGCCGGTGGACATTATTTCACTAATTATGTGACTTCCGAAGGTAATTGGTTGCACCAGAGTTTTTTTTTAGGCTTAATAACAAAGGGTGTGAATACATACGCACATGCCAATTTCCTGTTTTCTGTTTCTAAAAAATAGTTTTATCTATATATTTTTCTAATTTCACTTCACCAATTTAGACTATTGTGTTCTGATCAATCACATAAAATTCAGATTAACAAAACATTGAACTTAAGACTGTAATGTGACAAATAGGTAAAAAATCAAGGGGGGTGAATACTTTTGCAAGGCACCATAGATGGGTCTAACAAAACTCAATGTACTGCTGTAGCTTTGCAGATGAATATACATCAAAGGCTCAAGAAAATCAAGGTTAAAACAGCATTTTTTGTGGCAATGATTTATTTGTTATTGTATTGGGGTTCCCTAGTGGTCCAGTGGATAGTACTGGGTTCTTTATCTGCTTTGACCTGGGTCCGATGCCAGTCTGTTAACCAAGAGGTCATACCACCCTGAAGCCAAGGAGGCCTGGGCCTGGTCAGTACTTGGATTGGGGACCACCTAGGAATACCAGGAGCTGTATGCTGTGGGCTACTGGAGAAGGAACTGGTAACCCACTCCAGTATCTCTGCCATGAATACCAAGTGGATCAGCATGACCCTGGACATAAAGATGTGCCTGGTGTGTTACGGCCCATGCCGTCTAAAAACGACTGAACAACGCAATAAATACATAAATAAGAAACAATACATATTTATATATTTAAGGTACTACAATTACTTGTCAGTGTTTCTGTAACTCTCTTCTTAAAGGAACAAAGAACTCCCCCCATCTGTCTATCACACATTCAAGAACATCTAGCAAACATTGTTGAAGTTGTTTTTGCACTATGATCTGAAGATAAGAAAACGGGATATTGTTGGTGTCCCATTAATATACATATAATATACGGGCTGATTTTTTGTAGTTTTGCATTAATTTCATTAATTGTTTGGTATGGGACAATTTGCTACTCTTCTCTCGTCATAAATGTTAGGTGCTGTGATAAATTGGCGACACTGTGTTAGAAACGGTATATAATTAGAAGATGTGCCGCGTTGGTAGGCTGTTGGCGTCACTGCTCTCAATTCGGAAGCAATAAAGGCCATCTCAAGATTCTCTACGGCTAAATATACTTGAGAGTGCCAGTCACAGGCCTATGTTTGTGTTTTTCCTAAACCGAGGCTGACGCAGGCCTGTCCCCAGTAATCCTCCACATTTCTATAGTTAACATGTCGAGGCAGCTTCACAGGAAAGAGTATTAGAAAAAAAAAACCTTGAGAGGAGGAGTAGTGAGGTTCAGACAGATCCAGCTGTTACATTTAAAAATAGCTGCACATGTCCGTGGTGATAAAGGGTTTCCTTGTGTTGCCATGGTAACCACAATTCCGGAGAATCTCCACATAATGTGATGTTGGGCGTTTTTCCATTGCATTTATATTTCAACAAATTGTAACGTCAGCCACCAGGGATTAACACCATTTTAATTCTGCTATCGTGATGTTTAGGCCCCGTACTGCTAGAATTTGCAAGCTTTTGTTAAAGAACATCTTCCAAAACAACATGCAAAATGTATTCTAGCCATACTCATTAGTATTTGATCATCTTGAATTACTGCAGCTGATTACCTTGATGTAAAAATATTTAACAGTCATTTTTAGAAGCTTTGGGAGGCAAAATTATGAATTAGCCTTATCCTAGAATACATTTAGGGTACCACTTTAAAAAAGAAAAAAAAAGGTTCTGTAAAAAATGTGAGATTATAACAACATATCTCTTAATATGAAGGATATCAGGTAATAGATATTTCAAAATAGGAATTTTTGAATATAAAATTGGTAGTGTTATGACCTCATTGCATTCATCTGTTAAGAACATGTTTGTGATCTTTGGATAAAGAATAATAACATATAACTAAATGACCACTGTGGCCAACTTTTTTCTTTATGGTCCTTTGTGTACCATATATTTTCCAGCAACTGATTCTGTCTTCTGCTTTTCTCAGGAGGATGTGTTCTAGTAAACCTATTAGCTTTTCTTTAGTAGAGGTGAGGGCATTGTCATTTGTAACTTCCACAATTCCACTGTATGTGTGCAAGATCCATGTCAATTCAAAGTCCCCAACTATCTCAGGAAGTGGATCAACAGGACACAAAAGGGTCCACAACACTGTAATTGTATATAAGATGTAATAAATTAGAGGCTGTATTTCTTTGTATTCTGAAACATTTTGCCCAATTTTGAATGCAGTTCACAAAAAATTGTATATTTCAAGAATATGATTCTAACTGTATATAGCAATATGTAGTATAGGTTGGTTGCAGGTTTTTAGTATAGCTATATTGGCGTTTTTTATATAATTTAATCATGTAAATAAATGTGCTTGTTATTGTGTGGGTGTTTGAATCTTTGTTACAAAGCTGCTTATTACAAATGGAGTTAATTACATTTCTTATCACACTAAGGGAACTAAGTCTTGGTGTAACTGCAGTTTATTTTGCTTCAATTTACTTGTTCAAATCAATCAAACCTCTAACAATGGGAATTCTTTTCTTCTGCAAATACAGTGGAAAAAAATGTGCAACAGTTGTTGAAAGAGGAGGACAAGGAGATATTTATTCACGGATTGTTTTTTAAAGGACCACTGTAATGAAAATAGATATATGTGTTTGAACAGTTTGAGTTTCATTAACAGCATTACTAGGCAAGAAAGAAGTTATAAAACTAGTATTAATTAGAAACATATTTTGTTTTTAATTTACTGTATCCATGGTGTTGAATTTAGTGAGATCTAATTATGTGACAAGTCCCCCACACCTCTACCTGGTAGGTAGCCCCCCCCCCCCCCCCCCCACAGTTTAATTGGTAGACATATATGGATCAAAGATATTTAGGTGTCAGTGATATTAATGTAAGGTATCCAGAGGAGCTAACTACATAGGTTCATAGTTTGTATGATAAACTATTTTCTTCATAGGCTAATAGGTTAAGTGGGGATTATTCTATATGGTTATTTAGTACATACAATTATGTAAATTCATGTGGTGTGTTTTTCAGACTCTCATATTCAGTGAATATAAGAAACAGGAACACAACCATATGTGCAATGGGATAGGAGGTAATAAGAAAAATAATGAAGCGCTTGGGGAGATAAGATATCATTGGAATTCAGTGCTCAGTGAGGCTTGGAAACATGTCTCATTGTACCAATGAAGTGAAAAATCTCATTTAAATATCACGTGATGCCTGCTGCTTTCTCTGCCAGGCAGACTTACGGTGCATTATAAGACAGAAGTGAATCACTTGAGGAATAGTGGGATTAACAAAGGATCTTGAGCAATGTTCTTATCTATTGCTGTTGTGTCAAGGTACATCTAATTTTACTCTTATTTGTCACTTTGTATTTATTCTTGTCTAGAACCAGAATGACAAGTTTTGCTTGGTGTAAAAATAGTGAGATTTTGCCAAAAGACACATTTTATTTTTTTATCGATAAGCCCCTTAACCAGTGGAATAAAAAGTTTGATCAGTGATGTATATAGGCTTTCTGCTGCCCTAGAGCCATTTAGATATGTCCCCCACCCATGTAATTTCCTTCATGCTGCCATGTCTACTTTCCATTCCTGGTCTCTTCCCACCCACCAGATATATATGTGTAAAAAAAAATAGACTGGTAGACACACAGATATTGGAAACTTGAAATACAATTAAATCATAAGGCATATCTTGCTTCAGGATGGTCTATTGTGGTTAATGTTTGCTCACCTTTTCAGATTTTTTTAAGGCCTATATTTCTCTCCGTATGTCTGGTCCTAGAATGGCTAGATTTAAAAAAAATAAAAATCATCCCTGTGTAGAAATGGAATGCATTCGTCCGAAGATGTAGGACTGAAAATAAGAGAACATGGCTTATTTCAGAATGGACTCAGAGTATCTCTGCTCCTCCATGTGTTTTTAGGTTTAGTATGTAACTGTCACTGGACACTTGTAATTTTCTCCTGATCTAGTGCCTTTATTCGAATAGGGGAAGCCCCATATTGATAAGCGTTGTTGTGAAAATACTGTGAGGAAGTGTAATGGCATCAAAGAAAGGGTCAAAAAGGAACCTTAAAAGTGTGAGACATTTATCTTCACAGCCTGAAAGAACTTTGAGAAGGAGGAGAGGGAAAAACAAAATTAGAAACATTAGAGAAAGAGGTACATAAACAGGAACATTTGTCCAGAACACTGTTTTGAATGAATACTTATACCGTGCTTGGGTTTCCCATAGATTACTAGAATATTGCTGATGCTGTTGGTAGACCACTTAGTGGTTTTCTTTATCCTGTTCATTCTAATACACTTTACTAAATTCCAGTGTGTCCTTATAAACAATAAAACAATCTACAACCTATGTGCTTCTATTATTTTTGTAATCATAGCAGTTTGATGGACCATGGACCACAGAGCTGAAATGTCTGATCTAAAGAGCAGGACATGTTCTAACTGGCATATTCACTATGATATCCTGAGGAGAGCATCTGATGACTGTGGTACTTAAAGTGTTAAGGTGCAATGGAAACACAAGGCAGCAGCCAGGGTTACTTCCAAGCTCACAGCTAGGATTTCCAAAACCATTTTTTTTATTAATGCATGACCTCAATCAGATGTTGATGCAATCCTTTTGGCTTAATGTGCAGCTCCTGTGTTTGAGGTCATGTTCTCCGACGAGCTGTTTACTGCAGAACAGACAAGAACAGCAGTTGTGGTGGAAATAGCTTAGCGAGAACACAGGAACATTTATCATAAGAGTTCACTGCTATCACTGTTTTAACCATTGTAGATTAGGTAAACAAAATAATAGGACGGGAAGTGCAGAAACTAAAAACATTCCCTACCCATAAAAAAAAAAATAAGGGCTACAACAGCAGGTCACTAACTACAGGTTGCTCTTCTGTAGCCACCAACCACCATATTTAACCTAACTGTGGTGCCATGATGTTGTACAAGAGATTGCAATCTCTTTCAGTGCTTGATTGTGATCTGTTATTTCTTGAAAAAAAATATTTGTAGTATTTTATAATATGTTTACGTCATCAAAATGTGGCGGGTTGAAGGGAAAAAAAAGTTTCTCTGCTCACGGCTAGTAGATTCCATATTGCATCTTCTAGCTTGTGTAGCACCGTCAGCAGAATCCTATTGGTCCATTTGTTTATATTGTACTAACCTAAACCATAGTTAACAGTTTTCCATACAAAAGACCAAGGTCCATGCATTTAATATGACTCCCAGTCCCAAACAAAGCATTGTATTGTATGCGTTTTTAACATAACTATATTTTGCAACACTGCAGAAGTGGCATGCACGCCCAAGATCCCAGTACAAAGTTGTGCTCTCTATCTTGCCATGCCTCCTCCTTGCTGTATCCTTGTTTCTCCCTCAGCCCATTCTCGGCCTATTCATTTAACTAATGTTAAAAGTATTTCAAATGCTTTATAACATTTTTATACAAACTCAAATATCTCACAAACTCAATATAAAAAGCAGAATTCCTTCTGTCAGTGAATTGAAGCTTCGACATACTGCAGGCCCCAAGCAACACTATTATGGCATTATACAATGAAAACATTTTCCTTGATTTCATGGGCTATTGCAGATATTGTGTTTTATGAATCAAAAAGCTCAAAGCACATGGATGACTTCATTCAGTTGTACCACTTTAGCCTAGGACCACTGAAGTTTGGGGGAAATGACATTTGTGAATTATGTAACAAACTAATAACATTACTATCTATTGTTGGCGTAAAAGCCACTTTAGAGACATTCTTAATTTATGCAGACTAGATTTATGTGAATAGTAGGTTCCATCTTGTCTGGCTCCAGGCTCCTGCTAAAGTCTGTGCTTATCTATCAGTGGGGAGCGGGGATTTATCACATTATTGGAGCTTTAACTGTGTCATACCTACCTTCATACCTGGTAGCTTTGCACCTTTCGTCTTTTTACCAAAGTATCCTGGCTGCGTCCAGTGACCAACATTTTCTTATTAAAATACTACTTTTCTCTCCCTAATTATTCTCTTGTATTCACATTTTTCATGTATGTAAATGTTTGCTTTCTGCAAACACTGGACATTTTCATAAAGTAAGATTCATTCAGTCTCTAGCTTACAATAAATGTAAGTTTCATTTTATATGTATTTTCAAAACTTAAAACTGCAATTCAACTTTTTATGTCTTAAACTCAGATGAGAAGTTTTATTTAGTTTCATACAAATTAAAAAAATTGATAATTTTTCTGGACATTCCCCTAAATTTACAGCATATAATATATATGTGTGTGTATGTATGTATGTATGTATGTGTATACTGTGTATATATATATATATATATATATATATATATATATATATATATATATATATATATATATATATATGTATATATATATATATGTATATATATATATATATATATATATATATATATATATATATATATATATATATATATATATACACACAGTTGCAAGCAAAAGTATGTGAACCCTTTGGAATGATATGGATTTCTGCACAAATTGGTCATAAGATGTGATCTGATCTTCATCTAAGTCACAACAATAGTCAATCACACTTTGCTTAAACTAATAACACACAAAGTACTAAAGTACTAAATGTTGCCAAGTTTTTATTTTACACACCATGTAAACATTCCCAGTGCAGGTGGAAAAAGTATGTGAACCCCTAGACTAATGACATCTCCAAGAGCTAATTGGAGTGAGGTGTCAGCCAACTGGAGTCCAATCAATGAGATGAGATTGGAGGTGTTGGTTACAGCTGCCCAGTCCTATAAAAAACTCACACCAGTTCAGGGTTTGCTTTTCACAAGAAGTATTGCCTGATGTGAATGATGCCTCGTACAAAAGAGCTCTCAGAAGACCTACGATTAAGAATTGTTGACTTGCATTAAGCTGGAAAGGGTTATAAAAGTATCTCCAAAAGCCTTGCTGTTCATCAGTCCACGGTAAGACAAATTGTCCATAAATGGAGAAAGTTCAGCACTGCTGCTACTCTCCTTAAGAGTGGCCGTCCTGTAAAGATGACTGCAGGAGCACAGCGCAGACTGCTCAATGAGGTGAAGAAGAATCCTAGAGTGTCAGCTAAAGACTTACAAAAGTCTCTGGCATATGCTAACATCCCTGTTAGCGAATCTACGATACGTAAAACACTCAAAAATAATGGATTTCATGGGAGGATACCACAGAGGAAGCCACTGCTGTCCAAACAAAACATTGCTGCACGTTTACAGTTTGCACAAGAGCACCTGGATGTTTCACAGCAGAACTGGCAAAATATTCTGTGGACAGATGAAACTAAAGTTGAGTTGTTTGGAAGAAACACACAACACTATGTGTGGAGAAAAAGAGGCACAGCACACCAACATCAAAACCTCATCCCAACTGTGAAGTACGATGGTGGGGGCATCATGGTTTGGGGCTGCTTTGCTGCGTCAGGGCCTGGATGGGTTGCTATCATTGAAGGAAAATTGAATTCCAAAGTTTATCAAGACATTTTGCAGGAGAACTTAAGGCCATCTTTCCACCAGCTGAAGCTCAACAGAAGATTGATGTTGCAACAGGACAATGACCCAAAGCATAGAAGTAAATCAACAACAGAATGGCTTAAACAGAAGAAAATATGCCTTCTGAAGTGGCCCAGTCAGAGTCCTGACCTCAACCCGATTGAGATGTTGTGGCATGACCTCAAGAAAGCGATTCACACCAGACATCCCAAGAATATTGCTGAACTGAAACAGTTCTGTAAAGAGGAATGGTCAAGAATTACTCCTGACCGTTGTGCACGTCTGATCTGCAACTACAGGAAACGTTTGGTTGAAGTTATTGCTGCCAAAAGAGGTTCAACCAGTTATTAAATCCAAGGGTTCACATACTTTTTCCACCTGCACTGTGAATGTTTACATGGTGTGTTCAATAACAACATGGTAACATTTAATTATTTGTGTGTTATTAGTTTAAGCAGAGTGTGATTGACTATTGTTGTGACTTAGATGAAGATCAAATCACATTTTATGACCAATTTGTGCAGAAATCCATATCATTCCAAAGGGTTCACATACCCCCCCCCCCCCCCGTGTCTCTCTAACCCCCCGTGTCTCTCTAAACCCCCCGTGTCTCTCTAAACCCCCCGTGTCTCTCTAACCCCCCCGTGTCTCTCTAACCCCCCCGTGTCTCTCTAACCCCCCCGTGTCTCTCTACCCCCCCCGTGTGTCTCTCTACCGCCCCGTGTCTCTTTCCCTCCCTCCTCCTCAACCTAAACCCCCCTGAACTCCCCTCCTCCACCTAAACCCCCCAAAATACCTCCCCCCTCTCCCCTCACTTACCTGCTTGTGCTCCGGCCTCCGCTCCTTGACCTGGCGCCCATGTGACGTCACATGCGCGCCGCATCATTAGCATATACCGGGTGCCGAGGAGGGAGGGGGGTTGAGGGGGGGTTAGGTTGAGGAAGAGGGTTTAGGGGGATTGAGGGTTGAGGGGGGTTGAGGTTGAGGAGGTGGGTTGGGGTTGAGGAGGTGGGTTGGGGTTGAGGGGGGTTAAGGTTGAGTAGGGGGGTTGAGGGGAGTTGAGGTTGAGGATGGGGGGTTGAGGATGAGGATGGGGAGGTTGAAGAGGGGGGTTGAGGAGGGAGGTTGAGGTTGAGGAGGGGGGTTGAGGAGGCAGGTTGAGGTTGAGAAGGGGGGTTGGGGTTGAGGGGGGGTTGAGGTTGAGGAGGGTTGAGGTTGAGGAGGGTTGAGGTTGAGGGGGGGTTGAGGAGGGTTGAGGTTGAGGGGGGGTTGAGGAGGGTTGAGGTTGAGGAGGGGTTGAGGAGGGTTGGGGTTGAGGAGGGGGTTGAGGATGAGGATGGGGGGTTGAGGAGGGAGGATGAGGATGGGGGGCTTGAGGAGGGGGTTGAGGATGGGGGGTTGAGGTGGGAGATTGAGGAAGGGGTTGAGGATGAGGGGGGTTGAGGTTGAGGAGGAGGGTTGAGGAGGGAGGTTGAGGATGAGTAGGGAGGTTGAGGATGAGTAGGGAGGTTGAGGATGAGGAGAGAGGTTGAGGATGAGGAGAGAGGTTGAGGATGAGGAGAGAGGTTGAGGATGAGGAGAGAGGTTGAGGATGAGGAGAGAGGTTGAGGATGAGGAGAGAGGTTGAGGATGAGGAGAGAGGATGAGGAGGGAGGTTGAGGATGAGGAGGGAGGTTGAGGATGAGGAGGGAGGTTGAGGATGAGGAGGGAGGTTGAGGATGAGGAGGGAGGTTGAGGATGAGGAGGGAGGTTGAGGAGTGGGGTTGAGGAGGGTGATAAGGGAGGGGGAAGAGACACAGGGAAGGGAGAGGGGTGAAGAGACACGGAGAGAGAGGGGGACACAGAGGGCACAAGAGGGACACTGGCGGCAGCACATTTCCCACCCTCGGCTTATACTCGAGTCACTCATTTTACCCAGTATTTTGTGGTAAAATGGGTGCCTCGGCTTATACTCGGGTCGGCTTATACTCGAGTATATACAGTAATTAAAACAAAAAAGGCAAAAAGCAAGTTTTTATATGTATACAAAATTGAATGCTCTTCAGGATGCTACAGCAATCTATGATACTTGTTGGGAGTTGTGTGTGAGATAGGCCAGGATGCAATTAAAACTTTGCAGAAATCTAAACTTCCAGCTCTCAGGATGAGATGTAACAAACACCAAATGAATCACAGTTCTCATAAATAGAGTCTTCAAAAATGTAGATTTTTCAACAACAACATTTTTTTTTATGCCCATGGCTCACACCTGGCACATTTTGTTTGTTTTAGTACATACTTACCAAACTAGTGCTTTTTATATGTTGAACTACCTTGATCCTTTAAACATGTAAAATGAATTGCCTATACTTTTTTTTACCTATTATATGCAATGCTTTGCAGCATATACACTTGTTGCAAGGCATTCTGTAGCTGTTTGTCTTCTGAAGTGTGTAGTATCTTTGGCAATTAAACTAAATTTAGTTGTGTTGTAAAACTGCATATAGGTCCGATGTATAGTAAGCTCTTGCATGCCAGTCCTTGAATGTTAGGAATTAGTTGTGCGACTATGTGGTAAGAGCAGCTATTAGATGGTGCCTAAGGCATGAAAATGTGCATATTATCTAATTCGGGTTTGATAATTGCTTAATTACTTTACTGTACCTGTAATGTTTGGTTTCAGAATATCACCTGCTTCCAGAATATCACCTGCTTCCATTGCACAGAATGTTTAATAGCTATGGTCAAAATCCACTAAGAGGAAGCAGTAAACAGCTGAAAGCTACAGCATCTTATTTTCTGTCTGAAATGGCAACCTCTGATATGCTCTCCTCGGCCCCTGTGATGCCTAGTGAATCACATATATAGTTCTCAGCAATATGGGTTGTTGCTAACACTTATGGGCTTGCTTAGCGAGTCTGCAGCAACTGCGGCCCTGGCAAAGCGAGGGCCGCAGTTGCTGACAAGGAGCGCCAAAGGCGCCTTGCGCTGTTGGAGATGAGGCGCAAATCCCTACGACCCTGCATGACTTTGGCAGTGAGCGCCGAAGGCACTCACTGTGCTGGTGGAGATGAGCGCCATAGGCGCTCATTCCTATGAACTGCAGAACTACACATCAACACAAAACTCAATTACACAATTCAGAATACGACACCTGTAGCAGTTTGAAAAAAAATGCATAAAAAAATTAAGTCCTGTAACACTTGCAACAAGTAAAGACTTACACAAAAAAAATACGACCCGCAATACAAATACAAGGTCCAAAAAATACGAACTTAACGGCCGAACCGTGCACATACAAAAACAACAACACCACCAAAATTAACAAAAATACAAAAAAAAACATCACTCACGTCTGGGAGTCAGGTTGCACAACAACTGAACCACAATTTGCTGAGTTTACACACACGAAAATCGCCTAAGCGACAAAAAAAAATGTCGGTGAATAAATAAAAAACCCAATAAACACGCAAAAACCCGCCACACACATAAGACTTCTACACAAGACTGTACGGGGTATAAAAGACACTGTTAGGGAGGACGCAATATGATCCACAACCGCCTAACACATAGACAATTGCCGCCATTTTACAACACTAACTTGCAACTAATAACATTACCAATCCAAAATGCAGAATTACAAACCTAAACAAAAGCTTTGTGCTCACGCACGCAGCCTACTTATCCTACACAGGGTACACGTCCAATACACACGCAAAAAATCGCCAGACACATAAGACTTTTACCCAGGAATGTACAAGGTATAAAATACACTATTAGGGAGGACGCATAATCAACCACACTCGCGTAACACATACACAATCGCCGCCATTTTACAACACTAAAATGCAACTAATAACTTTACCATTACAAAATACAGAATTACACAACTAAACAAACGGTTTGCCCTCGTGCACGCAGCCTATTTACACTACACAATTCACACATTTCTGACACTTACACCTCAGGTCACCAACAGTGCACATGTACATTGTATGCTGCACGAAAATCAAAAAAGATCCTTAGTTCTTCAGGATATTAATAACAAATAGGTAAAGTATATTCATTTATGATTTTATTAATTAATTACCATTAAAAAATACATATAGAGAGAAAAAAAAAGGAACAGGCAACAGGATTGCAATAAATGCCAAAGGTCTTTAGCGCGCAGCTCACAATCAGCGCCAAGGGTGCTCAGAGGAGCAAAAGTACACCAGGGGAGAGGCTCGCAATGAGCGCCAAAAGGCGATCAGCGCAGACCTTGCAATGAGCGCCGAAGGGGCTCTGATAACCAAAAATACCCCATGGAAAGGCTCGCAATGAGCGCCGAAGGTACTCACACAACCAAAAGACTTACTTTGTGAGGCAAACAGCATTACCCGCATTACAATTTTATTGCTTTCATTTTTTGACGGGCAATTCACTAGTTTTGACATATTTGTCAGCTCCTGTAATATTTATTTTGACTTTTTAAAAGTGTCACAGCTGTGTCACATTGGAATATTTATCTCCTAAGCATTTTGATACCATCATAATGCGATCAGTGTTATTGGAAATGCTAAGCCAAGGACAGATACTGGGAGTTATGTGTATTACTATAGTACTGACTAGGCACTGTTTCCATAAATGCTCTTACAACTCCAATAGAGGTTTATATCCTGATTCCCAAATGTTACTGATGAGACAACAACCCAGGGAACCAGTCATAATTTATTTTTTAATTTATCACTTTTATAGAAATATGACTCATCTAAAAGCAAGCCTGTAGCAAACAGGCTGAAATGACTTCTACACATTCCACAGGCCTCTATAAATGATTACATCTTGTATGTGTGGGTATATATATATATATGTATATTTGTGTGCGTTTTTATATATACTCTACATGTGTGGACTTTTCTTCTCCACTTTGTTAAGCAAACTGCTTCTTACCTGATTCTCATTCAAGTAGGATGCAGAAAAATGATGGACAGTGTAGTTAACCCATTCATAACACGATATGTAAAAGTAGACTATAATATATGATATTTAGGAGCCATCTAGATTAATAATTATCAGATTACTGCTGATGTTACTATAATTTGGTTAATGCATATGTCTTAATGACTTTTTTGCTAGCTTTACCTACATGTATTCTTCCTGCAGTCTCAGCCTTTAATTAAATGGCATTATTTTCTCTACCTTCATTATCCTTATTGTTAGTCATAATTGGAGCTAAGTTACAGCTAAAAGAGACTTTTGATCTCGTTATAATAGATTGCTAATTTTAGTTCTTTGTATCAAAGTGTGACAAATTTTAGGTAGTCAAAGGATTGCAAATATGTCAAATTTTAATTAATGAACCTTGAAAGCCTATAATATTAATAATAACAGAAATAATAATAATAGATGCAAACAAATGCTTGTACAATTGAAAACCTGCAACTCACTATTGCAACTCCAAAGTTCTGTCACCAACCAGAATGACCAAAACATGTTTTTGTTTTATAACATTACTATGGTTACTTAATTAATTTTATCTTCCTCAATTTAATTGTCATCTAAAATAAGAAACTGACAGTGTAAAAGTTTTTTTAGCTTCTGTAACCTAACTTTTCTTTCTGTTTACTCCTGTACATCCTGCCATATTTCACATCTGTGAACTCAGGCCCAGCCCATAGTGGAGGGCCTTTACACTACCATTGCTATGCCGCAGCAAACAAACAGTGACATGCTGTGGGTTAGAATGAGAGTGAACATAAAACAGGACAGTTCCAGAAGCGGAGAAACTTTACTTTGCAGGCTTCTTAGAAATCATTGAAGTGCACAGTTCTGAGTATAATATTAATCAATTAACAAATTAAACTTAACTAAAACATTAATATAAACATCCCTTTTTTCAGTTACCCAATAATCGATTACCACCCAATACAAAACAGAAATGTAAAAATGTAATCAATATAACCATAACTATAAAACTGTTACTCTAGTACTGACACATTGCCTCTCTACCTATAATATAATCACATATCACATATATAGTTGTGAGCATGCAGGCTGTTGCTAACACTTGCACAGCGAGCCTGCGGCCCCTTACAAAATTTACGTAGTTATGAAAGCAAAATACGAGACACGTTACGACCCAGTACGACCTCGCAAAAATCGTCCGAAACCCGTGCACATGAAAACATGAAAAATACAACAAATACAAAAAAAGCTTAGCTATAGCAAGGGGGGGCAACCAGGACCTCAAAAACTGAAGTTACACCTCAATTTAACTCCAAATAAAAGAGTTTAGACTCTCAAAAATCCCCTAAGCAAGAGAAAAAATGGCAGCCGAAAAAAACGAAAACGAGGCTACAGCACTCTAAAGACGCAAAACACCATCAAACACCTACGGATTTCCTGAAAAAAAGACGTACGAGATCCGAAAACAAGGACGCAACCCGCGCGACCCCAAAAACATTACAAACACAATAAATACACACAACAAACACATAAAAAGGTTACCCACAGCAAGGGGGTGCATCCAGAACCTCTACAAGTGAAGTTACACCTCGATTTAACTCCAAATTTTGGAGTTTAGACACCCGAAAATCACCTAAGCAAGAGAAAAAATGACGGCGAACAAAACGAGGCTAAAGGACCCTAAACACGCAAAAAAAAATCCATTACAGACTCGCAAAAATACACACAAATAAAATAAAAACCTTTTCCACACCAAGGAGGGACACCCAGGACCTCTGCAACACAGCTTAAACCTTGAATTTTGCCAAATTTACAAAGTTTAGCCACTCAAATCTCGTAAGCGAGAGAAAAAATGGCCAGCGAACAAAACGAAAAGGAGGCTACACGACCCCTAAAGCTGCTAAATTCCACAAAGCAAATACGGCTTTTACAAAACACTTACACCTCAGCTCCACAACACTGCCAACCTACATTGTATGCTGCAGGAACATCAAAACGGATTGTCAGCTCTTCAGAACAATGCTTCCTGCATGTATTACTTACAAATAGGTCAAGTATATTAATTTATTATTTTACTACTTATTTCATTAGCATCACAAAAAACATATACACAAAAAAAAACGATTGCAATAAACGCAAAAGACATTAACTGCGTGCCTCACAACGAGCGTCAACGCTGCTCATAGCACACAAACTACACCAGGGGGCAACCTGGCAATAACCGCAAAAAACAGATCAGCGCAGACCTTACAATGACAGCAAAAGAGCCTCTAATAACAAAACATACAACAACCAAGAGACCACCACAAAAAATAATGTCTGTGCCAAACACCATTCCTTGACTTACAATTCTATTGCCGTAATTTTTTGACGGGCAATACGCTAGTTTGATATGTTTTTGTACCCTCATCAGTGTAGCCTTTTCTTGTAGCCATTACAGCCAGGTGGGAGTAATAGACATGACGGGCACAGGCCACTGATCCTGGACACCGTTGCCATGGATACATGAATAGGAATATAGAAAGATGTCAGTTTTAAAAACTAAAAAAGGAAAGTGATTGCTGTTGAGTCATTGCTGAATAGCTATAATTTAACTGTTAAGAGGCAAATCTTTACTTCATCCTGGAACTTTATCCCTTTAATGCACACACACATTATTATGTATAGGCCCTAGACAGTATATGGTATGGAACACCAGTTCCTTTGATAGAATATGAGTTATTATTAGTGTATAATTTAATGCTATTTTTTATATGAATACAATTATAAATCCTATTTTCCCTAATGCTATTCCTAAAATTGCATTCTACCCCTACTCCCTCTATACAATCTGTGTTAAATTGCATGCACAGAGCTAACCTAAATGCAAGGCAAAACCGTAAGATCTTCAAGCATAGCAGGAGGCTAGGTGGGCTATGTTCCGATCTGACTTAAAATTCGATCTTGATCTCTTTTAGCAATATTGCTATATCCATTCCATCATTAACGCTCTCTCAGCATTCATTCAGTCATTACCTCCTACACTCCATACCAGGGGCCCCCAACCCTCAGGCCGCAGACCAGCACCGGTCCACGACCTCTGTTCAGCCGGGCCGTACTGCATTAAAATGCCCCCTCTGTCTTGGTATCACAAAGGGAACGGGAGTATTGGCCCGCCCTCATAAACACTCTCCTCCACTACTGCACGCCCCTCTCCTTTAGTGCTGCCCATGACACGCGGCAACACAAGGGAGAGAGGCTGCAGAGCTCAGCAGAACATGTGATGTATGTAAATGTGGGTGTATTTTTATTTGCCCCTCTGGGTGCCCAGGCCTATGCAGCCCCCCTGTCTTAGCCCCCTGCCACAGCCTTCCCCCCTCTGCTGTACTCAGCACTTTGACTCCCCTTGCTCTGACTGTAGAGCGATGATGCGTGCTGCCGGCGGTGCAGCTTGGGGTTCAGGGTAGTGTAGCAGGAGTAACCTGCACCCATGCCCATTGAGGGTGAGTGCATTGCTGGCCTTTCCAATGGACCCGTCAGTGAGGAGGGGGCTGCAGCCAGGTGAGTGGCATTAGATAGCTGATGCGGCAATAAAATTGTAAGGTGGGTAATGCGGTTTGCCACACAAAGTAAGGCTCTTGGTCAACCTTCGGCGCTCATTGCGAGCCTCTCCCCTCAAACTTTTGGTCGTCTGAGCAACCTTCGGTGCTCATTGGAAGCCACGCGCTGTGCGCCTTTGGCGCTTTTTGCGATCCTCTGCCCTGCTTATTTTATATATATATATATATATATATATATATATATATATATATATATATATATATTTATTTATGATAAATAATTAATTAATTAATATACTTTACATATTTGTAATTAATATATCCAGCAATCAATATCCTGAAGAGCTAACAATCTGTTCTGATTTTCCTGCAGTTTAAAAGTAAGTGTCAGCAATGTGTCAAGTGTGCAGTGTATATAGGCTGCGTGCGCGAGGCCAAACTGTTTGTTTAGTTGTGTAAATTGACATTTTAGAATGGTCATGTTATTATTTGCAAGTTAGTGTTAAATGGCAGCGATTGTCTATGTGTTACGAGGGTGTGGATTATTTTCCGTCATTCCTAATAGTGTATTTTGTACTTTGTACATTCCTGGGTAAAAGTCTTATGTGCTTGGCGTTGTTTTGCATGGTTAGTAGTCGTGTAGCCTCGTTTTCATTTTTTTCGGACACTATTTTTTTTCTCGCTTAGCCGATTTTCAAGTGTCGAAAATGCTTAAATTCGACTTAAGTTCGTGTGCAACCTCACTCCCAGACGTCCTGGCTGTCCCCCCGCTTTATGTTTTTTTGTTTTTTTGCTGTGTTTTTGTTGTTTTTCAATGTACGTGTTTCGGACGATAGCTTTGTATTTTTGCAACTTCATATATATATTTTTTTTTCTAAGACCTGCGGGTCGAATTTTTTTTTTGAAAGCCCTGCTTTTCTGGTTTTTTTTTACCGAGAGTAAGGCGCCATAGAGCCTCCATCTCCGCAAATGCGGACAGAGCCTTTGGCTCATTGCAGTTTATGTCCCCCTCCGCAAATGTGGCCCCTCGCTTCTCGCTTCTGACAATTATAATATGTGAATATATATATATATATATATATATATATATATATATATATACACATATATATATATATATATTTATATATATGTTAATATCTATAAATTACAAACTAAATATGTTTTTGTAGTATTTATATATATTTATATTCTCTCTATGTGTGGTGTATGTGTATATATGTGTGTGGTGTGTGTGTGGTGTGTATTTATACAGTATGTGTGTGCCGTAGATATGTGTGTGCATATGCTCCACCCCACCACCACCGGGCCATGAACATTTTTTCTTCAATGGAAACGGTCCACGGTGCCAAAAAGGTTTGGGACCACTGCTCTATACTACTATTCTCTGTCCTTTCTAACAGTTCTCTCACTGTCCTGGTCAGCACATTAACATTCTTAACTGTGACCCTGGAAATATGGCTGTCACAACCTGTATGTTGAATGGGGTATGATAAGAGCTTATTGCCCAAACCTCTCCCCACAGGTGTGACCGGTTCGTTTTACCTCTGTACAGCAGGAAGAACTTTCAGCCCTTAGGTTAGACTTACAGATGTCTGTGATCTTCTGTAGCATAAGGATCTTTCTAAGTTTTGAAAAGAACTTACTCCAGCAAACCGAATTCCCAGCATTGCTAACGAAATTCACACTTTAATTACGTGAACCAGCATAACATATGTATTACTGAAACCATCAGACATATTTATACCACATTCTTAGCAACTACATACCAATCAATTCAGATGTGCATCCATGGTTACACCCAATCCTTCTAGCTCACGTTATCACCCCTGCCTGACAGTCGAAGACAATCGCCCATTGTTTTCCCTTGGCACCGCTGTATTCTTGGTAGGGGTCAATTACATACAATATGCATGTAGACAATAGGCTGAGGCTTGTGATAAACTATAAACATGGGTACCACAGCATGGGCCCAGTGGCACCCAGGCAACTTTAAACAGGCATAACAAGGAATAGCACATAAATCACAACATCCCCAATGTTAACCCATCTCCGTGGGCCCCTTTCTCCTGGCACAATAAGACTATTTTATAAGGCTGAGTGCATCAGTCTGTAAGGTACTGCACAGCTGGTGCATTGGCTTCAGCCATGACAATGGCAAATGTCAGCGCTTTCACTGCTGTGACCTGGGTTCAATTCCAGTCAGAGGACCAAGTGGTCACACCAACCTGAAGCCATGCAGGCCTGGGCCTGGTCAGTACTTGGATGGGAGACCACCTTGGAATACCAGGAGCTGTATGCTGTGGCCCACTGGAGAAGAAATTGGCAACCCACTCCAGTATATCTGCCATGAAAGCCGAGTGGATCAGCATGACCATGGACATAAAGATATTCCTGGTGTGTTGCGGTCCATGAGGTCACAGAGGTTCGGACACTACTGAATGACAACAATCAAAACAGGATAATCTTTATGTCTGCAAGGTGAAAAACAGAACATGGTTAGCTTTCTTTTAAACAGAAGAAAGACAAATACACAGGTACTATATGGTGGAACCTGTAAACAGGGTATTCTGGGAGTAGATGAAACTGACAACCACAATTTTGCACTTCAGAAATACTTACTATATTTGTTTCTAGTTTAGTTGTCACAAGTAGCAAACATGTAATTGATGAAATATTTGTTGTAGAGTGATTTTAGAAATCATGATGATTAATAGCACTTGAACCTTATCTGATTGCCCTATTGATTTCAATTCTCTCCCTGAGTGCACTAACTGCACTCAGTGTTGCCAAAACCTTTTTGACCTAGGGACAGGCTGGTTACCTTCCAGTGTTCATGGGGACCTCCTTTAAGATCCAAAACCATTTAACAGGGTGATACATATGGCACACTACATATTAATCAGATTTTGCACTGATAGAGTACATCAGGGGTAGTCGATAGGTGGGTCCAAATCTGTGCCTTTCAGCTTATTCTTCCTGAAATTTGTTGTGTTAATATTTACTATAAATATGTTCTCAAATTTTCAAATCCTTTTAATAGATAAGAAGACATATAACCTGTATGTAATTTACTTATTGTTTGTTAACATCTTTCCTGCTTCCTTCTTGTTCGTGATGACAAGCTGATAAGGTTTTCCGAGAGTTTTTTTTTTTTTTTTTAATATAATTTTATGCCCAATTGCAACGCCTTATCTCGATATATTTTAACAACTACCTACAATACCTAGTTCAAACGTCTATTTTCTTCTCAGCATTACCACTCATATCAAGAAGAACTGGACAAAAATAATCTTTTGTTGGTTAATTGTATCAATCAAAATGCATATTCGTAGATAAGACTATGATATATATATATATATATATATATATATATATATATATATATATATATATATGTGTGTTTATTTATTTATATGAAATGGTTTGAGAATATATGTACATTTGTGTGAAATAAATCTCTGCAAGAGGATATAAAAAGAATAAAAGGAGGCATGCTTAAAAAAAACACTTTGCACACGCTGAACAAATGAGCCAGTTTAGATAAATTATAGTTTCTTTGTTGTGATTCAGAGCTTCAATTGGCAGGGTAACAGCCAGAGTGTTATTTAGCTTGTTGCCAAAGTGATAAAGCAATGGGGAGCTAATAATGTCATAACCTAATACTTTGAGTACTTTGCTTCTGTGGTGAATGTGCTTTAAAGCAACTGGGTGTTGTTGTTTTGTTCTTTGTAAAACAAACACTAGTCACTATAACTTTGGACGTTTTGCTGAATTTCCCACCTCAGCTCTAATGTCTCTAATTAAATAAATATATTATGTATATTTATACTGCTTGAGTATTGCACTTGAATGAAAGTGAAAAATAACTTGGTGTTTAGGAATAATCCGGACAACCTTAAATCAAGTGTTCAGCAGGGGACTAATATGTAGCATGTTTTAAGTCAATGCAACAAAGCACTAGGGAAAGCAAGTTGGATGCTTGGTTGTAAAGTATGAAATATTAACAGTAGAAAAGAGGGCTACAAAGGCTACGATATGACTAATAAGATCTAGAACACTGTGTATATTTCTGGAGAATGGATGTCTGGAAACAAATTAGAAACCAGGACTTTCAGGTGGGTAAACAGAGGGGTTATATTTATAGGACCACTTTGGTCTGACATTGAATAGAGCCCCTTTTTTTGATGACAGTGGTGTTTCTAACAGTGAACTATTGCCCAAGCTTCCTTACATGTGGAGCAAATTCTTAAAGCCTTCTCAGGGGCTACAAAGGGGGACAAAGGATTGCATTGTGAGCAGCTGCTTTGCTGGAGTATTCAATAAGCTAGTAACTTCTCATTGACAATTTTATTGGCAGCTTATGGGTGTGTTGTAAGTAAAATGCTAGTGACAATCACATTACATTAAACATATTCACCTCTCTCCGCCCAGAGCAAATCAGCTATCCAACAACACAACCTCTCAGACTTAAAAGTGCCTATTCAAATAATTAGATTTAATGTTATACAGTCAGGTCCATAAATATTGGGACATCGACACAATTCTAACCTTTTTAGGCTCTATACACCACCACAATAAATTTGAAATGAAACGAACAAGATGTGCTTTAACTGCAGACTTTCAGCTTTAATTTGACTGTATTTACATCCAAATCCGGTGAACGGTGTAGGAATTACAACAGTTTGTATATGTGCCTCCCACTTTTTAAGGGACCAAAAGTAATGGGACAATTTGCTTATCAGCTGTTCCATGGCCAGGTGTGTGTTTTTTCCTCATTATCCCATTTAAAAGGAGCAGATAAAAGGTCCAGAGTTCATTTCAAGTGTGCTATTTGCATTTGGAATCTGTTGCTGTCAACTCTCGATATGAGATCCAAAGAGCTGTCAATATCAGTGAAGCAAGCCATCATTAGGCTGAAAAAACAAAACAAACCCATCAGAGAGATAGCAAAAACATTAGGTGTGGCCAAATCAACTGTTTGGAACATCCTTAAAAAGAAAGAATGCTCCGGGGAGCTCAGCAACACCAAAAGACCCGGAAGACCACTGAAAACAACTGTGGTGGATGACCGAAGAATTATTTCCCTGGTGAAGAAAACACCCTTCACAACAGTTGGCCAGATCAAGAACACTCTCCAGGAGGTAGGTGTATGTGTGTCAAAGTCAACAATCAAGAGAAGACTTCACCAGAGTGAATACAGAGGGTTCACCACAAGATGTAAACCATTGGTGAGCCTGAAAAACAGGAAGGCCACATTAGAGTTTTCCAAACAACATCTAAAAAAGACTTCACAGTTCTGGAACAACATCCTATGGACAGATGAGACCAAGCTCAACTTGTACCAGGGTGATGGGAAGAGAAGAGTATGGAGAAGGAAAGGAACTGCTCATGATCCAAAGCATACAACCTCATCAGTGAAGCATGGTGGTGGTAGTGTCATGCGTGGGCATGTATGGCTGCCAATGGAAAAGGTTCTCTTGTATTTATTAATGATGTGACTGCTGACAAAAGCAGCAGGATGAATTCTGAAGTGTTTCGGGCAATATTATCTGCTCCTATTCAGCCAAATGCTTCAGAACTCATTGGACTGCGCTTCACAGTGCAGATGGACAATGACCCGAAGCATACTGCAAAAGCAACCAAAGAGTTTTTTAAGGGAAAGAAGTGGAATTGTATGCAATGGCCAAGTCATTCACCTGACCTGAATCCGATTGAGCATGCATTTCACTTGCTGAAGACAAAACTGAAGGGAAAATGCCCCAAGAACAAGCAGGACCTGAAGACAGTTTCAATAGAGGTCTGGCAGAGCATCACCAGGGATGAAACCCAGCGTCTGGTGATGTCTATGCGTTCCAGACTTCAGGCTGTAATTGACTGCAAAGGATTTGCAACCAAGTATTAAAAAGAGAAAGTTTGATTTATGACTGTTAATCTGTCCCATTACTTTTGGTCCCTTAAAAAGTAGGAGGCACATATACAAACTGTTGTAATTCCTACACCGTTCACCTGATTTGGATGTATATACCCTCAAATTAAAGCTGAAAGTCTGCAGTTAAAGCACATCTTGTTCGTTTAATTTCAAATCCATTGTGGTGGTGTATAGAGCCAAAAAGATTAGAATTGTGTCGATGTCCCAATATTTATGGACCTGACTGTATCTAGTTATACCCTGCAAGATAGGATAAGGTTAATAATTGTTATTACTGTATTATGCTCACCATTTGCTACCTGATTCCTGCATGAATAGGTTGGAATTACTTCCCCGTTTCTATCAATATAGAAATCAGATGGTCAATATAAAATTATATTATTTTGCTATAGATAAAAAAACATATATCATAAATATGTTTGAAAATGTTAACCTCACTGCATGTAACACAAAATGAAAAAATAAGCTATAGTAATTTGTATGCATAAAATAAGAATGTGAGCTGATGTCTTGAACTAAGAGTGAGGCAGTGTAAGTGTGTTCAGCCCACATGAGACCAAGATGCTCCTAGCACATGACAAGCATTGACATTTACAGAATAGGATAAGGCAGACTGGGAAATGACATTACAGAGACTGCTGCAGGCTCCTGGGGAAGCTGGAGCTCAATTGAAAAGGAAAGCTCAGTGAAGGGAAAGGAGCCCACGTCTTGTGTACGCTAGAACCACTGCTGGGGTTATGCATAACAGCCAAAATCAGACTAAATTAGACCAAAGTCATCAGAGGTCAAAAGGTTTTCAGGGCAACACTTATGCAAATAGTTTTTTGATAATTATATGTATTTAATGAACACATTGACTACCATTTACATTATAGCTTCGACAAACCTATTATGAAGATGCCTCTTAGTCCTTGATGTGTAAATATTGCAATTAATTTAATACTTAATATAATTAACAGTTTTAGTTAGTTGCTTATAGTATGTCCAAGAGCCAATGTCATCGTTTCTCTCCGTATTAAACATGGACTTAAAAAATGGCATTAATAACTTGATTTTCTATGTTCTATTGAGTCTGTTTACTAAATGGTGTTCACCTTGAGATTTTTTTTTTTAACATGTGTTAATTAATTTTCCTTTTATATCCCTATGATAAATAACCCATCATTATTCCTATCTATGTTTTCAAAACTTTACCTGGTTGCTCTGCCTTTACTTAACACACTTTCTTAAATCCAACATGTTTCTAATATATTTAAGTACAGGTATACCCTGCTTGATTCGTCTGAGCGATATGGCGAGAGAATGCCCCATTTAGCGCAGAAACGCATGTGGATCACTCAACAGGGTATTGCTGTATATTTTAATCATTACAAATATGTATACTGTATGAAAAATAATCAATTATATGAAGACCCTCACTCTTACTTTTAAGCTGTAGGACATATATGTATTGCAGAGCTGAGCAGCTAATTCTGCACTGGTATTATGTATCACAAAAGAGCTGGGCCTTTACTAACAATGGGGGTATTTGCTAAGCGTCTCATGTGGCCTATGAACTTCCTTTAGGAAATAGTGCATAGTAATACATCTCAGCCACTTGAGATGCTTAGTAAATTCCCTCCATTGTCAGCAATGAACTGAATACACAAAGTGTACAGCTGTAGACAATCTGAATGGCTGGACAAAAAAACTATGAGGATTGTGATTGGATGTACAAAATTAAACATGCTGGAACTGTGGTGCAGGCTAAAAAGTAAGGTTACTGGACTTCAGGGTCTCATTATTCCCATTTTTCTGATGTTTAAACCAAGTTATTTTAAAATACACTTTGAAGTCAAACTTACAGTTAAGTTCCCTGTTTAAAATGCATTTAAAATATTTTTTATTTACAGTAGCATTGCAATAAATTGCTTTACAAAACAGTGACAATATACTCATAAATCCTTTGGATCTGAACAGATCTTATGATTTTTAAACCTAGGAGATTTGCTTTGCCACAGCCTCAAATAATTTCCTTCTTGGATTAAAATAGTTAATATATTATCCTTCACCAAAGGGCAGTCTCCAAGTGAATTATGCACATTTTATGTGTGATACTTAAAGGCAATTCTAATGTGACCTTTATTCATTTTTCATATCAATTTACTTAGATATATTTATGAGTACTGTTTGACAAATTCAAAACATTCAAGTTATTGATGAATACCAGACTTCCGCAAACGGATATATTTTTTTGCAGTTGTGACAAGCTACTGATATCTAAGAATGCACATTCCTTTATTTTTACATATTTTGCTATGAATATAGTGGATATGTTTACCAAACCGTGTACAAAGTGGGGTAAAAAGGTGGAGTAAATGAACAAATGTGCCTTCTATAGTAAAGTTGCTAATAATGCAATTATGAATGGTATAACTATCACAAGCCAAATAAACTCGGGTGTCGAATAAAAAAAAAAAGAGAGGGATAGAGTTTCAAAAAGATAAAGATCCGAGCAGTGAACAAGAGTAATAGCACTACATAAGGGGGCTATAGCACTACGGGTATGAATGTGTCTGTTCTGAAGTAAAGGGAGGCAAGAAGTGGTATAGCACTTTATTAGACTATGTATGACAATGTTTGAAACAATATTCCTGAGGTTTCACACTCCCCAGTATAATTAGCGCTCAAAGGATTCCTTGTTCTAAAGGTATGGTTCTTGTGGGTTGAAGATTTTAACTTCCTTTTTGAATGGTACAGATGTATGTAGTGTAAAACTGATAAGTTCTTTGTGAAATCCAAACTCTATGTGTCGTGCTTTGTAGTATCTCTGGGTGTTTATAGCTTGTGATGTGTGGCTACTCCTCAGGACACTGTTCACACCAGTGTCTAAATTTAAAATGGATAAAACACAAGAAGGGAGGGGAGAGAGCGCACAATCTTTGGTGCAGAATATCAGGGATACCTTAAAAATGCACACACAACATTAATATGTGAGTTAACTCTCACCTTGATATACCTCAGATATGAGGTATTTGATATACATTCAGCAGATCCTACTTATTCCAGATCAATTGAGGAAGTCTTTCCTTGATCTTATTGATTCAATCTTGTCCAGAAATTGGTGTTAATGTCTCTAAAAAGTAACTAAACCAGTTGAACTGGTATTCACATGGTATTAGTAATCACTTAACTCACAGGGAGTTAGTACTTCTTGTCAATCAATATTTATTACAAATGTTTAAAATTGCTAATCAACACCAAATTGGTAAATTCAATAAAAAGTAGTCATATAAGTAAATGAAACGCGTTTCTCTGCTATACTCTGCGGCTTCCTTAGTGATATCGTCCTCCAGCCAGCAGATTAATGGTCCTTTCAAAGACTGGAGATGCAAAAGGATTGTGTAGGAGAAAGATAAATGCCTGGAGCAGTTAATTTGTACCTCACTTCTACCTAGCTTAGTAATTGTATCTACACCATATGTATCTGTATGGTGTATTGTGTACATATTAACAGCCTTATTAAATTGCGATTCAGCAAATTCTAAAGTGCTCTATATAAGCACAGAGCATATTTTTTTACAGAAGTTTTTAGTTAGTGAAGACCTTGCTTTTGGATAGAAGTTCACTAACTAAAAGCTTCTGTAAAAAATAAGCTCTGTGCTTATATAGAGCCCTTTAGATTTGGCCAAATCACAATTTAATAAGGCTGTTAATATGTGTTCCTCTAAAGCTTAATTTACACATTGTACAAAGTGCTGGTAACTGTAGATACTTTAATCGGAATACCCTAGAGCAGGGATAGTCATTTTATTTTACAAATTAACTTTTTTAGTTGAGATCTGTAATCCATCTTTTCCACGGAGCACAGGAAGGATGTTTACATAGTAAAGGGGACTTGTGAAAAGTGCAATTGAGAATTTATTTAAGCCTGTGCAATCTTCAATTGGATATATATTATAAATATAATAATGCAGAGAAGGTCTAAAAAAAGAGTAGCAGGAGATCACTGTTTAGACCTAGGCTATAGAGTGCCTTAGGCACTGCACTTATCTTTCATGTCACTCTGCAGAGCCTGTTTACCAAAAAGTGTATTACTTTTGTGGTATTATTAACATTAAATGATTATTCAGCCTAGGTAGTGGTAATGATTAGAATGTGTTTATCCAAACCGATGTAATTAAATAGTATTTTATTTAGTTAGCCATATTTTAGCCAGTCTGGAAAGCCCATGTGTTTTTTTAGAAGCTGTGATGCAGACTGCCATGTTTCGGTTTGCAGAACTATATAAAGTGAAAACACTTTGCAAAGTGAGTCATGGTAGTCTGGATTTTTGTTTGAAGAGGAACAAGTGGGTCATCCTGTTGTGAGTTCACTTGTATTATTGACAATATGTAATTTGTGTTGTGTGAATTACACACTATATTCCTTTTGAAACCAAACCTAATGGGTTGAAGATAGTTTTACAAAGACCTTTAAAGGACCACTGTACTTTGGTAAAAACTCCATATAATTTTAAAGTTTGTTAAAACGAACAACATTAGCACCAATGCAAGACAGGAGCATAGAAACATCTTTTAAAGAAAATGTTATATTTAGCAGACTCTCTTTATGTCATGAATGTTTCCATTTTAAGGATCAGTTTCATCTTCTGGCTGCCTATTTTTTCTATTGAGTTATATTGCCAAAGTGATTGAATCCTGTGAAGGTCTTTTGTACAGAATTGAATATAGAGCTCATCTGAATCAAAAGTTCCTGCCATATGCTAATCATGTTAGGAATTATGTCAACATGCCTGCTGTTATTACAGCAAGATGGAATAGAATAGTAAAAATGGAAGCCTACCTTTATTTATTTTAATGTAAAAAAAAAAATCCACTATATCCAGGGAAGATCTTCAAAAGAGAATACAAAACATATGACACTGCAGTGCACTGTCCTTATACCATCATGCTTTTTCTGTAATGTTCCCAGCTACAGGCTTGCAACATTTTAAAATAACCGTAGAGCTATGAACCAAATCTAAAGAATTAAAAATATATAATTTTATAGACAAGCCTGAATTATATCTCTCAGGTCACTGGCACTAAAATTGGTTGAACAGAAGTGAAATCATCATCCCATGTAACGGATCTCAAGCTCTGTGTCATACAAATACAAAAACCTATGTAGATTAAAATTATTTTGCCACAATCATTATACATATATGCCATAAGCATAATGTCAAGAAAATAGTATGACATCCTTAAATATAATAAAGCAACAATAAACATGTAGCTGCATGTAAAGCAGTCACTGTGAGCACATTGGAAATGTGTGGTTCATTCACAATCAATCCATATAACGTTTATGTGCGTACGATGACTATATATAGCAACACACTGCAGGCAAGATAAGCGCTGCTGTGGGTCTGGGAGGCTCAAACTGCATAGAAATGTTGTCTTAGTATTCATGCTGAGCACCAGAATGCTAACTGAGTATTTCATATTGAATAACCCAACCTTAGCACAGGACAAGTCATTAATACAAGCACATTTATATAAACACACTACATTTTAAACCATTCATTAATAAAAAGGTAATCCATTATAGACCGTGTCTCTCTATCATTTTATATTTCTTTCTCTATCTTTCTATCTCTGTCCATTTCATCTTCTGTACACCCATCCAATGCATTACTATCTTTAACAGCATAATATACATTTGTGTGTATATATATATATATATATATATATATATATATATATATATATATATATATATATATATATATATAATTATTGTTATCCACGAGTGTCCAGTAATCTAGATGAATAATTAGAATATTGCAGTCTATAGTGATACCTTTTATTATAGCTTTAAATAGCTTATATATACATATGCCCGTGTTCCTACACCTATGGCAATACTCATTTATCAAATAAATAGGTTATCAGTTATAGCCCTCTTATTGGAGCCTTAGAGCATTACTTCTGGGAGGCACGGAAGTATAAACATAGACATAGTGATGTATTATATTATATCCATCCAGTGATGGATATCTATCTATCTATCTATCTATCTCTGGATTTCTGTCTATCCAGTTCTCTTTCTAGATCTATGTTTCTCCATTTCTCCATGCAACCAACCATTCATGCAATGGTTTCCATCCAGCCAATTTATAATGATTTATCAGGTTGTAAATTAATCTCTCTGTTTCTATCTATGTATGTATCTATCAATTTATCTATATAACATTTAGTCATGTGTAGGTATGCACCTCAGTGTTGAGGTATTCTGCTCTTCAGCTGTATATTAAGTCTAGGACCACCATGTGGAGAATAGATTGCAAATGACTATTCAAAATTGGAAACGACTCATTATGGCAGCTTTTGATGTTTTTATGAAGGTGTGATTATATGTCATGGTGACTTTGCAGTGCTGTACCTTAAATCTTTGAAGTTAAGATGTTTCTACTATTCATTGACAGGTTAATTATTTCCAACCTTGTTTTGCAGAACTTGGCAGACTGTACTGGCAGTCAAAGTGTTCTATATACATTACTTGGTGTTGGCATCAGAGCCCTCCCCTGATCCTCTGATCTAGTTTATGGGAGATGGAAACTCATTTATTTTATTTAATGGGTTGCGGTAATTTACCCCTCACCATATATAGATATAAATGTCTTTAGACATGTGCATAGTAGTAATGGGACAAGTGAGATTATTTTAACTTTTCTAAGACCAGCTTAACATATAATCATAATTAAAAGCTATCTAAAACAGTAATGTTACGAGAGTCATTTCTGATTCTGAATTCTCATTTGCAATTTAATATAAAAAAAATAAGTTGGTAGTTAGGGTTGGCTTAGTGTTAAAAGGCCACTTTAGTGTTCTTTGGAGTGGGAGCTGCCCAGAGGGGAATGCTCTTCAGACAGGCATATGGTGCTTGTGGAATGATAGTTGAAAGCGACTAGAGAATGTATTTATGTACACTGCTAGCAGCTCATGTTGCTCTACGGCCGGCTACTAATGTGTATTTTACAGAGTGGTCTCAAAAGATTTCTGAAGTGATACTTCCCCCTGGACAGCTCGAAATCCATAGACAATACATCATTCAGAGACTAGAGAGATATGGAGCTTATACAGCCTGGGGCAACAATTAAAAGAATAATTAATTGGTTAAATGCACAGTAAAAGTTTAATAAAGTTTTTTTTCTTATCAAGCCCTTCCTAACTATTATTTAGAGAGCCCTTCAGAGCACCACTAAAGTTGTTCTTAAAGATACTGCCTTGAGGAGGGTTTACATCAGAAAGATGGCTAACATCGTGTCCATTCTTTGCCCTTCCCATACCCTTTACCAGGTCATGCCGCTCTCTGTATTTGACTACGGTGGCCTTGTCCTAATCATCCTAGGTCTAAATATTCCCCCTAGCCCAACTGTTAAAGGGCCACAAAAGTCACCCTATGTGATCTGCACCATTAATAAAGGGTGAAAAGGCTATTTCAGTGAATTGCCTGAATGAGTAATGAGCTCTGTACCACATAGGGTTTAATAAATATTAATTAGAATCAGTTATAGAGGCATTGAATCAGGGGGTACATGATTTGTACAAGTAGGTAAGGTTATAGTCTGTGTCAGTGAAGGTTCTAGGTTCCGATGTTTTTCTTTATTGTTTTAAAATCAGAAATATGTCCTTTACGGTATATAATAAATCATATCGCTCACTCTTCTTTTTTTTACTTTTTTTAAAATAATTTTTATTGAAAGGTATACACAATGTTCCAACACAATAGAACAGTAGCTAGAACTAACATTCCAGATTTTCATTAACATAAATGCCATGTATTCAGTACATTAGAATATACCTTCCATTTTGTATTTTCTATTATTATGTAACAGCAACTATATCTTTGAAACAAGAACAAAAAAAGAAATATATAAATAAAAAAAGAAATAACAAAAGAAAAGGAAAAAAAAGAACATGGAAGGAAGAGAAGGCACAGATATATAACTGTACATTTATAAACGGTTGATTCTTTATCAAAGCTAAACCTTCAAACGTAGCAACTCTTTAAGAGAGGGTTAACTACTTTTCAGTAATGTCCAACCCAGCTTTCAAATTAGATTGCATAGAGAGTCTTCTATTTTTACATTTTAGACTAAAATTCAGTAGTAATACAATTCCTTATATTTACAGCCAGGCAAGAAAATGATTACCTCTTGTCCAATAGCCCTCGTGAACCGGAGTTTCCAGGACCTCCCCCCGAGCCTCCTCTGCCCAGAATCCTCTTCCTACTAAATTATGATAGTTTTGCAACCTCAATCAAGTCAATGGAGTGCTAAAAGGCGATTCCAACCAGGGATTCCAAGTCTTATAAAATTGTGGCATTGTGTCTAAAATAGCACACGTTAATCTTTCATTTATTAATATGAAATTAATTCTCCTAATAACCTCCTGGAAGTTTAAGGTCTCAGATTTCCATTGGCTAGCAATGTGTAATTTACCAGCAGCTGTCATTATCTGAAACAACTTGTTTTGGTTCGATGATAGACTTTGAAACTCAATCCCCAACTTCCCACAACTTATGCACCACCGGACACAGCCACCAAGTATGAATATGATCCCCTATCTGGTGGCAACCCTTAAAACAGCTATTGCTTACTCTGGGGTCAAACTTTTGGAGTTTATCAGGGGTACAATATATCCTCTGAAGGACTTTAATAGATGTTTCTAGATGTGTATAATTAAAGGTTCCCTTGCTTAAGTTCAAGAACGATTTTTCCCATTTCTCCCATTCCCATTCCTCCCCTAGATCTTTCTCCCACCTACAAATAAATGTTGGTTTCTCAATATTTTTGACTTTTGCAAATATATCATCTAAAGAGCCTACTATTCCTCTAGCGAGTAGGAGGGTTTTACATGTTACAGAGAACCAAGAAAATTTTGGAGGCCCAAATCTTTTAAGTAACTCACTGGCCCAGCTTCTTATTTTCAGATAGTTATAAAAATCCTTCGAAAGGAGGAAATATTTCTCATTGAACTGATGAAAAGTCATCAGGTGACTTTGAGTGTACTAGGAGCCTAACCTGTCCAAGCCTCTAGAGGTCCACCAATGTTTAGATGTTACACTCAAGTTTGCCAGAATTTCAGGAAAAGAAAGAACTGACACCAGAGGGGATGCACCTACATCTAACCTATTCTTGGACCTAGCCCACCTCCAGGAGGTTATAGTAAAATGTCTTATAGGATTCTGGTGCTACTTAATCGGGCTCAGCCCCTCAGGTACCCAGATTAGTGTCTCCCAGCTATGTGGGAGCATTTGTTGATGTTCCAAAAACACCCAACTTGGCTGGTGCTTGGCGGAGTGAGCTAGGGGCAGCTGAGCTAGCCGTGCTGCCTTAAAATAGTGCCGCAAGTTTGGTCATGATAGTCCCCCCTCCTTCTTATGCCTGCACATTATTTTTCTAGAAATACAAGGGTTTTTATTTTTTTTAAATGAATCTAAAAATACTAGATTGGAACCGGTCCAGCTATTTCAGGGAAATCGGTATAGGGAGCGTTCTAAAGAGATACAGGATCTTAGGTAGTATGTTCATTTTGATTGCTGCTATATGGCCAGTCCACGAAAGCGGCTATTTTCTCCATTTCAACAAGTCATTTAATCTTTTATACATAGGGGGATAGTTCGCCTTGTACAAATCCCATAGCTTGGGTGTAATGTTAACTCCTAGATATTTTATATGTCGGGCATATATAGATTTAAGAAATTCTATATCGCTCTGCATCATGCCCAAGCTTACGGCCTCTGATTTCTCTAGATTCAGCTTAAGCCCCAAAACTCTGCTAAATTTATCTAAAACCGATATGTGCCGGTATGGATGCCCTGGCATTAGAGTACATAAATCGGCGAAGAAAGAGCACTTGTAATGTTGTAATCCTACTTGAATCTACTTATCCGATCGAATTACCTGTGCCAGCGGCTCTACAGCAAGGGCAAATATTAGGGGCGAGAGTTGGCATCCCTGTCTTGTACCTCTTTGGATTTGAATCTGGGCTCTGTGGTCGCCCGGCAACTTCAGGTTAGCTAGTGGGAATTCATAGTATGTTCTAAGTAGAGTAACAAAATGACCTTTAAACCCGAACTTGTCAAGCACCTTATATAAGTATGGCCATTCAACCATGTCAAAGGCTTTCTCAATGTCTAGGGCCAGTAAACACATCGGAGAATTCGCTCAGTGAGCCAAATATTGGATATTCAGGATACGTCTGGCATTGTCCCCCGTCTGCCTATGAGGTACAAAATCTGCCTGGGCTTTATGTATAATCTCTGGTCAGAATCTGGAGATCCGCGTTGCCATAATTGTAGCTAATAACTTGACGTCCCCATTCAGTAGGGATATGGGCATACTTTCCCCCTTCAAAATTGCGTTGAAAAGGGACGTGAGATGGGGAGTAAGTAAGGTTTCAAATTTCTTATAGTATAAATTTGTGAAACCATCTGGCCCTAGAGATTTACCTATTTTGAGATTCTAAATGGCTGCTCTCACTTCTTCCGGCGACATGTCAAAATTCAAATTAGCTAGCTGCTGCTCCGTTATCGAGGGAAGATCTATAGATCCTAAAAAGGAATCAAGGTCCAGTCCTTCAGTCTGCATTCGAGATGGATATATATGCTGATAGAAGGACTGAAACTCTTTTTGAATGTCCCTCAGGCTACAGGAGATTTTACCGTCAGATTTTCTAATCTGGGTGACCCTGGATTGAATTTCTTTAGACTTTAGTCTCCTGGATAGCATCCTGTCTGGTTTGTTCGTCTTCCAGTAATATAAATGTCTCGTTTTCCTCATAGCCTTCTCCGTATAGTAAGATAGTATCCCATCCAGCTCCAACATGATTTTATCGATTTGATTACGTAGCTTAGGAGTTGGGCGTTGCTGATTGAGTTTTTCCAGGTTGCAAAGGGTAGCTGTTAGCTCCGCCTCTTTTTGCTTAAGGGATTTTCGATGCAAAGAGGTGAGTTTAATGCAGGAGCCCCTTATATAAGCCTTATGGGCTACCCAGAGCCAAGCTGCCCCAGTCCCAGGAGAGTTATTCCATTCAAAATACAATTTAATATCCTCCGCCAGCGCTGCTAAGCTATTGGGATCAGACAACAGATGTTTATTAATCCTCCAGCTCCTAAATGGGGACAAGCTTGGGCCAAGCATTATTTTAACAGCCACTATAGCATGGTCAGACCAGGGGCAGGGGGCAATGTCAGATTCTCGGACGCTATCATAAAGAAGGGAGTTCACTAGAAACGTATGAATCCTCGAATAGGTGGCATGTGTGGGCAAAAATAGGTATATTCCCTACGGTCCTAAGGCCCCTCCAAGCATTTACTAAGCTCATTCTTGTCAGTAACAGATTAATTTGACCCATTTTATTAGAAAATGTAGTTTCCCGGGTGCACCCCGATCTATCTATTGTCAAGTTGAAAGTTAGGTTAAAGTCCCCCCCCCCCCAATCGCCAGTTAAACCCTTTCACATTATGGGTAATAAATGTGTATTCTGATTCACTAATTTTGCATGTGAGTCATTTTTTCCTACCTGCGGCTCTCAAAGTATCTCAGGACGGAGGAGGGCCCGGAGGAAGTCTGCTGATGCTGGAAAGTCAGATCACTGTCAACATAGAAGAAAGCACAGAGATATAGCATTAGTATTACACTTTGTAAAGATCTCTCCTTCATAGAAACAATGAGAAAAACTTCAGTTCTAATTGCTAAAGCTACAGTGTGCAAAGGGCCTGGACCTCGGCTACCTTCCTTTAAGATTAAACAGCTAGCTACAAACTTTTCTAGTAGTATGTTCGCCTCAGCTCCTAAAATTGCTTTAATTACTGTTGCCCGGCAGTTGGCTTGCTGCGCCAGTATATTTGGCGCTTCTCTTTCTCCATAATTAGTAGTAAACAAACTAAACAACATTTTAACTTTTCCGACTTAAACTAAAAGATTTTATATCAAAATCAGGCGTTAACATCTAAATTTTCCCATATCTAAGGTTTTCACTAGTATAAATTTGAGCTAGAACTCTCTATGCAAGTCCTCCTGCAGCAAAAATGTATAAAACAGTCTAGAAACCAAGTAGTATCTTGCGCTTTAGTTCCAGCTGCTGGGCCGGACCTCACTCTGATGTCGCAGTAGTCGAAGTGTCAGCGGTAAGTCTAGAGTCCTCTCTGCGTTGAGGGTTGTAGGTGGTCTGGCCCTTACGAATCAAGCTCTTGCCTCTGGGAGTTCTAGGAGGAAGCGGATCCTCTTTTTGAGGTTGTGAGCCTACTAGAGTCCATTGTCTTTTTGGGATAGGAGGAGGTGGAGGGCGGTCTTGATCTTCCACCGTCATTTCTGCCGGGCAGAAACGGAGTTGGCGTAATACAGCTAGGCAGTCTTCCAGTGTGTGGGTGGTATGCGCAGTGCCCTGGTAATTAAAGGTAAGAGCAAAAGGAAAGTTCCAACGATACTGCAGTTTATGCTGTTGAAAGATTGTTAAAGCAGGCTTCATCTGCCTCCTCCTGTCCAGCGTGTTAGGTGACAAATGTGCGTAGACTTTCAGAATGGAGTTGTCAGGGCCTTTGACAGACTGCATTTTCTTAGTCTCTGAAAGTAAGAGGTCCCTAGCATGCTGCCTAAAATCTTACAAACATGTCCTTGGGGGCCTCAGGGTTTTTCGCACCTCCAAGAGCTCTGTGAGCTTGTTCGATCTCAAGCACAGTCTCTGCCTGGTCAGGGAGTATAGCCGCAAAGGTCTCTTTCAAATATGCCGTCAAATCCTGAACGGCCCTGGGTACTCCTCGTATTCCAACGTTATGGCGACGAGACCAATTTTTCAAAGTCCTCAATTTTGTCTGTCAGCTCCATGATGTTATATGTGTTTTGGTCTATAGAAGATCGGTCATGTTGTTGCGCCTCTCCAATTTGATCCACTATTTCTTCCAATATTTGGGTCCTTTGCCCCAGCTCCTTCAGATCCTCCCGCAGTGGTTCTATCGCTTTAGTTAAAAGCTGTTCAATAGTAGCTATTGATCTAGGAGAAAGATCAATGTGTCGCTCACTGTTCTTTAAAAAAAAAAAATCAGTATAAAAGTTAAACTAATTACTTTAACTATACAAATTTTGAATAACAATGCAAACTAGTTTATTATATATATTTGAAATAATTAGTCTTCATTGGTTCTAATTCACTTGTTTTTGTTTTTAATTGACTAATATATATATATTAGCATACATATGATTGAGATTATATATATATATATATATATATATATATATATATATATATATATATATATATATACATCTTGAAAGCAGAACACTTACCATTACACCAACGCACTGCTTATAGTGACAGTGTAAATCTATAATACATTGTGTAACAGTTATAGAATCCAGCCTTATTATTTATGCAGATTCTTGTGGTACGCTTCAAGGGCTAAATTAATTGACAATATCTAACTCAATTCTTGATCACTTTTTAAAATGTAAACCAATTTTCCAAATTCCTTTTCACCCTATTAACTGAATGTGTGACTTTTGTGTTCCTTACGCTTGAGCACGACTAGAAGCAAGCACTGATACTCCATCCTGCAATATCATAAAACGGTAATCCACAGGGTAATCATACCGGCCCTACTGCACCACTTCCAATATATGTTTTTCAACTTGGTTGTTTTCTTTAATTCCAGAGAAGTCATTAAAGTATCTTCAAATGTTATACATGTCATTTTTAAGTTGGTGTTAAGAGTATAAACCTACCAACATTACTATGGGCTCTATTTTATTACCAAATTTGTACATTTATACACACTTAAAACTGCTGTTAATATTGCCACATAGTCTATTAGCTACTCGCAATCGATTATGAGTTTCCCACCAAAAATCACTACGGGCCAGCCAAAGACACAAAACCGGCCCTAGAACTCCATTGGTTTTAGCGCAACTAGAATATTAAGAACTCTAATTAAAGTTACACAAAATCAATATTCTATTAAACCCGTAGCGCAAGCTCTCAAATCAATTCTGACCCACAACTGAAAAAGTATCAAGTTTCTGTCAAAAATATTACGAGTACTAAATTACTATGTAACTATGTAGGACTCGCAAGGGCTTTTTCAAACACTTATTATAGCTGTAACATCAATTAAACACACAATACTGTACTTCAAAAACATAAGAAGGCATGGAAAGAAATTAGATATTTTTTGGCGCTCATTGCGGGCCTCTCCTCCCATCTACTTCACCGCTCATTACAGGCCTCTGCAACTTGCAACTTGCAAGTGTCTCTTTCCACCATCTCCCTCTTTCCCTTCCCTGTGTCTTTCTCCTCTGTGTCTCTGCTGAAACTTGGCGTGGCGCATGCTGACTGCCGTTTGTATTATTTTCAAAGGGCCGCGTGCCTAGCGTCGTTTGTCTGTGTCCCGCATGCCTGGCATAGTTGGTGTAACTAAGTTCTGCGTGCCTGGCCTGGCTGAGCCTTGTTTTCATCGTTTTTCAGAATTTTTAAGTTTTTTGGGCCGCCATTTTCTTTTTGCTTCGTCGATTTTCGATCATTAAAGAGAAAATTTGCCTCAAATGAACTTGCAACCTCACTCACAGGCTCCCTGGCTCTCCCCATGTGCTGTGTGTGAGTGTGTAAGTGAATTTGAGGCATATTTGTGTGTTTCCAGTTTGGTGGTTCAGACGTTAAAGTCGTATTTTTTGCGAGCTCGTGTCTCAACGTCTAGCCTCACTTTGCGCGTCTCGCAAGCATGATGACAACTTGCAGTTTGACAACTATTATATGTGATTGACACAAAATAATTTGTAGCTTTCGATTGCAGATTACGTCTAACTTAAAATTATGAAGACGGTCTCAATTAATATTGTGTCTCAGAAGTAAATTACAGGCTTGCTTAAATATTGTCAGATCATATGACCCTGCCCCCTGAAATCCTACTTCAATAGGCAGGGTTTACAAGTTTAGGCTTAAGGATAATAGTAAATTGCAAATTTGAGCCAATAGAATACTTTTAAACATTTACTGAAAAAAACACCAACAGTCAAAATTACGGGTTTAAGGCATTTGCGGGTTTCTAATAGAATAGGGCTCTATATAAGCCATGAGTATAAGACTCTTTTTACAAAAATCTTCTATTTAATAGATTCTTGTGTCACACACACTTGTGTCATGTGTGCCTTTGTCATAGCTGGTTTTCCTTGCAGCTTAAGGGGGAGGGTTATTATACTGGGGCTTGCTCTCTTCATTCAGTCATATTGTCAAGTACCACTAAATATATATGTTATCTGCAGACGGTAGTTAAAAATTGTAGACTGCAATTATTTATTTTAAACTTTCTAAAACCATTTGCCTATCATCATTTTTTTTTTATAAAGGCATATTATAAATATGATACTTCACTTGTTCTTTAAGAAAGATTTCATTAATTCTGTCCCTTCCGTTCTTTTATTTGCTTTTCTTCATCCTTACCATTGTGTATGTCCATTTGTATACATGTCAACAGTGAGTGGCTATAACACTCTTGTAGATCTACCTTTGCCTCTTATGTGACCATTCAGTTAAACCTTTTGGTTAGTAATTCTTAAATGCCCTGTTCCTGACTTATAGTTGCAACTAAGGCCTGTCATTTGTCTGCTGGTCATCCAAGCCATGTATCTAGAAAAGTAACAGTGGTGAGCTCTATTGGTATTGGCAGAAACTAAATATATCAGTACTGATTGTTGAAATAAAATCAGTGCATATTGATAACAATTAATGCATTGGATTGATCTGCAGAAAGTAGATGTTAAGCATGAGTGGATGTCCCCTTGTGGGTAGAATATTTATGAGTATACTACTTTATAGAAAGGATATTAGATAATAATGTAATAGCCCCTCAGAAATGGTAGGATAAATAAAGATAAGAATGCATGGGAAATTATTATGAATACGGCTATTTTGTTTATTATTTATCTTTTTATGTATTTAGGAGAATGGGCAAAGTGGCTGCATTGGAAATTTGTGTCTTTGTAATACTTGTAGCCTTACATTTACTATTCGACTGTCTGCACCTCGCCATTAATTTTTTGAGTTGTTTTCCATACACACCTCTAGACTTAGACACTCTAAACTTGTTTCTAAGCATTTTCTTAGCCCAATAGAGAAGTCAGTCATCTCCATATGGGGTTATCCAAGACAAATCAAAGTCCTAAATCCAATATTTCCTCTGCCTTTGGACTCCCTGCTAGTCTTACAATATATACTCTCACTGGGTGAGCTCTTTAGCTTCTATGGGCTTAGCGATCATCTCGATGACAATGACACACAACTATATTTATCTTAGACCTGCAGTCAAGTAATAAATCACTTTTTTTATTCTAGCACTGTTTGACAATGAGAAATAGACATCCCTACAAAAGCTTCGGTCTACCCTGGGTAATAGGAAGCTTTTAGCACCACCTCTCTATCCAGGCCTTTGGACTGTAGAAGAGAGTCTGACTCCGCTAATCATGGGTTCATGAGAATACCTCCTGTTGTAATTAGATCAAATTAATTCAAACATGGAACTCTCAAAGTCATTTTTGTTGAATTGTATGCCATGACTGAACCTGTAAATTGCCAAGTAACTGGCCATAGACACCTATTCAAGTATTAGAAAGTCAAAGTAATAATACTTCAAAACCTGTGGTCCAAGTGCTTCATTTTATTCTCTGCTGACCATTTTTAGCCATAGGGTTTAGGCTAATCATAACAGACTGTCAAGCACCAGTGAAGTACAAATGAGATCCTGTATTGTATCATAAATTATGCTGCTGTACACTAACCCAAGTCGTTCAGTGAATGTCTTGCTTATTATAGGCCACAAAAACAGATGAAAATGTAGCCTTGCCCGTCCATGCAAATCCACACAAGCTAGCACAGCATTATTCTTTTTGTGTGGGTTGCTCTGCAGAGGAAGATTAATGTTCACTTCTCAGTCTTGCAAAACAACTAGAAACAAAAGACATGCTGTATTCAGTGACCTTTTCTGATAAAGGCAGACATCCAGGCGTATGAGATTTAGAAGCCATGATCAACAGCAGAACCTGCAGAATTTTTTTTTAAAGGAATACTGCCTCCCGTACGCAATCAGATTTTTTTCCTGTTTTATAGAAGTGTATGCATTACTTATAACATCAGATTCCACTGTCAGCAGGTCTTTCATTCTCTAATGCTGCAAAATTCCAGCTCTTCATTGCCATCTTGAAGTGTGACTCATGAGTGACACCTAATGGCATTTTCCCCACAGTTGTGTATAGACCAGTATATTTAAATGTATTTAATTAACTTGCCACTAGGGGACATCTGTAAGTAAGATGGCATAAAACTAAATTTCCTAAAGCAGTGCTATTCATCTTCTGTAATTTAGGAGGCCACCTTTTTTACTGGCCAGTGAACTGGTGGGTCAGTGTGCTTCTAGGCCGGATTTAAAATAAAAAAATATATAAATATATATATACTTATTTATTTTATAATAATAGGGAGTAAATATAATCTATTATCCAAGAGTTTCAAAGGTAATATCAAGTGTTATATTTATTTTATTTTTTTTAAATACATTTTTATTATGAGAAAAGTAGGTTACAACCCATTTGAACATGTCTACATAATGAAAGAATACAAAACATTGTAGTATGACACTTTACAGCTTATAATAAACACATTTACTGCAACTCTTTCTTACTCTTTTTTGTTTTTGTTAACTTCTCCTAGTATTTCTAATGTCATACTGAGCAATATTCTAACAATAAAAATACAAAAATATATAAAAAGAAGAATGAAAGACGATAAAAAGGAAAGATATTTCCCTCTTTTAAGGTCCACATTCACCAACCTCATCGGCCAACTCTCAGCATCCACATATCCCAGCAGGAGGCCCATTTCCTGTATTTTGCATCTATCTCCGCAGATAAGACAATCATGGAGTGCATAAACTCAATCTTCCGTAGAAACTCCTCAAAGGCTGGAACTGTTTTTTTGCAATGTTTTGCAATTATGCTTCAAGGTGCCAGAAATATTTTATTTAATAATGCCTCTTCTGGTTTTTGAGGAATAACTATATCTCATAGTTTCTCCAGGGTGTTATAGGTCGCCATCCAAATATGCTGAACTTTAGGGCAACCCCATAACATATGTTTTAAGGAACCAATGGTGTTGCAACCTCTGGAGCAATTGCCATCCAACTGACTATTTGAACAGTGGAGTCTAGCTGGGGTAAGGTACCATCTCAAGATAGTTTTGTAAACATTTTCCTTCAATATATTGTTTAAAGAGTAGTTTGCTGCATTTTTGGTAATTATACCCCATTGTTCATCATCTAAGCTAATATTGAGCTCAGCCTCCCAGGAGGCCCTATAGGACAAATTATTAGTCGTGGCCTGTTCATTTAGGAAGTTATAAAGAATAGTGAGTTTTTTTTTTTACCTTTTGAGTTGTGAAGGCCACAATGCTCAAAGGGAGTTTTGCTAGCTAATTAGTTTTTTTTTTTTTTTTTGCAGTTTGTTCCACTTGTGTGCTAATCATCAGGTTAAGTCATTCTTTGTGTGGCAATTGGTGATTTATGCTAAAGTCTGATGGAGTCCAGTTTTGACATTCTAACAGTACATCTGCAACAATTGTTATCTAACTTCTAATCCACCAAGCTAATTGGGTATTTTCATTGATTGATAAGTCTACATGGGGTAGCCACAATGGCTTTATCCATGAGCCATTTTGTTGTAGAGGAGTTCTCTTGTTGATTTGCTTCCATAGTACGATGGAGTGACTAAGGCACATGGGAAGTGATTTTAAATGAATACTCTGATGGATGCTTAGCCATAGTAATTGGTTCAGGAGAATATTTTGGTCCCATAAAACTTGACGTTCTATCTCCACCCAAACTGGGGGGGCTCTCTTAATATACCATTTAGCCATTTGGGCTAATCTTGCTGCCTTATAGTATCGTAGAAGATTAGGAGTTGCTAAGCCTCCTTTCTGTTTTGATGCTGTTATGGTCACCCTATTTATTCTAGGTTTCTTATTGCCCCAGATTAATTTAAATATTGCTCTTTGTAATGTCTCTTTAAGATTTATTAATGATGGTATAGTCCTAAAAAGGTATAGCAGTTTAGGAGGGTGTTCATTTTAATGGCGTGTATTTTACCAAACCACAAGATATTTAATGAAGACCGGGTGCAAAGATCTGAATATATTTCTTTAAAGATAATGGGGTTATTGGCATCATATATCTTTTTAGTAAATTTAGGGATCTGAATACCTAGGTACTTTATATGATGCAAGGTCCAGTTAAAGGGATAGTTTAAGATCAGCAAATTTTCCAGTTGCTTAGGCAATGAGACATTAAGAGCTTCACTTTTATTTGTGTTAATTTTAAACCCTGATATATGGCCAACATTGCTCAATGTTTTAAATAGGCTAGGTAAGCTAATTAATGGGTTAGTAACTGTGAGGAGAATATCATCTGCAAACAGGCTTAGCTTATATTCTAACTTGATTCCACTAATATCTGGAGCTTCCCTTAATGCTATCGCTAGTGGTTCTAAAAGTAGAGGCGATAAAGGATATCCCGGTCTTGTTCCCCGATCTATCTTAAATGATTGAGACTTGAAACCCTGATAGGAAATATAAGCTGGAGGGGAAGAATATAATGTCATAATGCTTCCTACAAAGTTTTCACTAAGGCCAAATGTAAGCAATACTTCTTTCATATAAGTCCAATCAATCCTATCAAACGCTTTCTCTGCATCTAAAGATAGAAGCATTAGTGGTAATTTTTTTATGTGAAGCGATATCCATGAGGTTAAATATTTGCCTAGTATTATCAGGTGCTTCCCTACCCGGGATAAAGCCCACCTAGTCCGGATGAATCACGGTCGGCAACAAAGACGCCAATCTATTTGCTTTGATCTTGGAGTATAATTTGATATCATTGTTTATTAAAGATATGGGTCTATAACTGCTGCACTGCATCGGGTCTTTGCCTTCTTTATGTATTACTATATTTTTTGCCTCCAGAAATTAAGCTTTTATAGTTTTGCACGAGAGGAACTTATTAAATAGATGTTAGAGGTAAGGTAACAAAGTTTCCATGAATTGCTTGTAATAGTAATTAGTGAATCAATCCGGACCAGGTGCCTTATGAGGCTTAGTAGCCCCTATTACTCTAATTTCCTCTTCAGAGATAGGGGATGTGAGAGAATCTACTTTACTTTTCTCAAATTGTGGTATCGTAATGGATGACAAAAAAGTCTCTATTTGGGATTTATGGCTTTGTGACCCAGAATGGACAGGCATTGAGTACAGCTTGGTATAAAATTGTTAAAATGCCTTAGTAATTGGGTCTGGTTGGTGTATATTCTTCTTTACATTGAAGAATTTCATCGAAAATCTGAGGTGAATTCTGAACAGGGACTAGTCTATGACGGTCTGACATTTTATTGTTCAGTTTCTCTGAAACAATATTTTTTTGCTTTTGAGCCACATTGTTTGGAAACCCCTCGCAATACTGCCCAGACTTCCACTCCCATCCCATCTACTTCGCCAACTCTATTCAGTGCAAAGTAGTCCACCAAAGCCTTATTAATCTTAGCTTTTGTCAGAGGGTCATTAAGAAGTGCCAAATTAGAAGCCATTTGTTGTTGTAGCAATATATAGTCAATGCATGATTGGGATTTATGTCTGGCTGAGTAAAAGGTAAAGTCCTTCACTGTCCGATTCATCCCCCTCCATGTATCAAATAATCAATTTTAGCTCAGGACTGATTTAAAAACCTTAGTAGCGGTGGGGATTTGTGATGGGATAGAGGGTCCAGATCTATCTCTGACCTATTGTTAATAATTCCATGAACTGCAATATATCTGCCTTCAACATCCTTTTGAGTGTTAGTGTGTTAAATTAAGTTTTTTGTGAAACAAAGTCGAGACACCCTTTGTTTTATCTGTAGCAGATGCATGATATGATTGTGAGTGTTTTTCCCCAGTATTTGGGTATTGATTTTTTTTTTTTTTTTTATGTGGGTTTCCTTTATCATGACAATATCTGCTCCCAGTCTATGGTATTCCTGAAGGGCTATACCCCTTTCAACAGGCTCATTTAAGCCTTGTGCATTTATGTTAAATTATTTTAATGTCCATGACTCACCTGGTGCTGAGATAGAAGAAAGAGACTGAGGATATCAACTATTCAGTCAGGCTTTTCACTAGACTGAAGCAATATGACCTCCTGGCTGGGACACGAGGAGCAAGAGACTGTTAATTCGATCTGTTAATTAAGGGACGATTCCCTGGGAAAAATATGGATATGGAAAAAAAGACAAATTGAAGTCAGAGCATATAACTGCATAAAAAGGAGATAAATGATAGGTAGAACTTCAGGGTACTTCCAATATGTAGACCAATATTCTTAAGTGAAGTCTCCTAGTATTAATATGTCCATTAGACAAACAATGAGAGGCATATTTAGGTTGTTGTAGTAGCTTGGCTTCTCGGCCCTCACCTCTGTTGCAGGGTGGATTCAGGAGGTTGACATTTTCTGGTAGCTGAATGTTCCATGAAGAGAGAAGTGTAACTCCTTCTTCAAAAGATCGAATGGTGTACTATTTACCCTCCTTGGAGCAATATCAAGTGTTATGAGGAGATTCTCCCTGGTAATCAGCGCACAGGAATCAGCTGATGGGCCCATCTGGCCCTTTGGCCATCAATTGGATGGCACTGTCTTAAGGAAACAATGTGGCCTGTCATAACAGTTGTAATTTTGTATTTTCATTATAGATGAAAGTACAGGTTCTGTGACTAAGCAACAAAATCATATAATGCAGGATCCTCAGTTTTTTAGAATATTGACTGCCAACATTTAGCCCAGTGCAAAATCATCCTTCCAGCCCAAGGTTCTTGGGCCTCTCTAAAGCTGGTTGATAAAACACTGTTCTAGGGGTTAATTGTTTAGTTGCTTTAATGGCCATATCATTTAATTCACCCATATATGCTGCTCAGTATGAGGTTGTAGTGTTCAGACTGTTATCTGTGGTGTTAGTGGATTGGTGACATTGCCAAATTTTGTATCTTTTACAAGTGAAGTCCTTATCAAAAGCAGGCTTCTCCAAATGTAGTCCTAGATCCAGGTCACATTTTCATTATAGAGTATCTTATTTAAGTATATGTGTATCCTTTTAGTGGCTCATTCATTCTGTTTTCCTTGCCTGTGCTGTCACATGGATATCCTGAAAATGTGATTTGGATCTAGTCACAGAGAACTAATTTTGGACAGTAATGGTTTAATGTTTGCCCATTTGGAAATAAATAACTTTGCACTTGGTCTAAAATAATAATTTAACCCTGATTTTCCACTGTCAGAAATTACAAGACATTTTGCTAACTTCAAGGTAAGTGTTTTCCATGAAAATAAAAATGTTTCATAAATTACTGATTCTTCTTTATCAGATGTGTCCATGCAAGACACAAGGAACTTTCAAACTGAGGTAGCGAAACGCGTATTTGCACAGTATCATTGTATTTTCTTGGACGATTTTGCTGCTTCATCAACTTTTTTGTGTTCATTTATGCATTTTAAACATATGAGGTATAAATAAATATATATATTTTCCCCCAACATACGAATACATGGTATTCCTTTGTGTGTGAGCGGTTATAGTCCCAAGGCTGATTACGTATTGGAGTAGTCATCAATGGAATAAGTGAGAGTCAAAGTAGACCTTGAATTGATAAGACTCCTATCACTACAAGTGACCTGCACTAGGCTTCGTGCGCTCCCCCCCCCCCCCCATCCCTCTTCTCTAGTTTGATCATACACCTGACGCCGCGGTGAATTGCGAGTTTTTTGGAGATGGCAGCAAGGTTTGAAGGACTTTATCATTTAGAGCTCTTTCTGAGTGTTGGAGTTTATTGTATATGTTCCTATACTATTGTCTAAACAAAAATTAGGTCACATTGAAATTGCACGTTAGAGAAGGTTTAACATTATTGCAACACATCAAGTTTGTTTATTTGTTTTCTGCAATACTTTACATCTTCTCTGGATAACTATGCAAATTTGCAATATTTTTAGCTCAAATGACAGCTATTTTGTTATGGATAATTCAATTCTAGTTCATCAGTGAATGGGTACAATAAACTTATCTCAGTTTTGCAGAACTATTGTAGTGTGTCTATGAAGTGAAATGCCTTTTCTTTTTTCCCATCTAAAACATATTTCAAACATATTTACTATTTCACAATTTCTTGTTTATTGCTGATGGTTTATTGCTGGATCTGAATACAATTGTATATTTACAGAATATTCCAGGACATAAGTGTAATTAGGACTTTATGAGTTTACAGTGCAGTTACAGGAGTATGGATTGGTAAAATAAAACAAAGATCGATATAACACAGGTCCCTTCTGGCAGTAACTGGGTCATGATGAGGACACACAGAGGAACGAGTCCCTAACTTGGCTAATGGAGCCATTAGACGAACATTGAGCTCAGCTGTCTTTATATCATGATCCAAGGAATCGATAAACTAACATAAAAATGTCATACAAACTGCACCAAAAAATAAAAAGCTCAGATTAATACTTGGTGGTCCTCATCAGAGGGAGTATTTCAGCCAAAAAATGAATTGGATATCATTATTTACTTTAACTTATCTTTTCCTGACAAGGTGTAATCCCGGAACTGTATTATTTTTGTTAAAAATTACAACAGCTATTCCAATTGTAGGCGTGTTTCAAGCCTTTTGTTTGATCCGATTCCAATCAGACAGGATAGATAAATAAATAAATAACTGTACTGTGGAGCCTAAAGACCACTGATGTCACAATCTGTGGTATCGGCAGTCCCATCAGGCTTTGCAGGAAACTATTTTCTGTTATGCTTCTAACAGAAAATCATTACTTTGTTGGAATGATCTGCGAGGACTAACTTAACTTAATGCTATGCTTATAGACTCAATATTGATGTCAAACTAATAACTAATGGCAAGTGCAAATATTGAATTACAGCATTAAAAGGCCTTGTAAACTGGCCTTACATTGTACTAGCTATTCTTCCCTGTAGTAAATAATTCCTGAGATCTGTCATTGTTTGTTCAGCTCCATTATACTGTGATGTGATCTAGTATGTTAATTTGTGGCTCAGTCTGCATAAGTGTGGTGGAGTGAATGTAAGTGCATCATAACCCTGGGGTATATATTGCATTTCAAAACAAGCTCAGTATGGCACTAAATTGCGCATTTTAGTATTTTGTCATTTCAAATTGGCATAATAATCGCACACAACCTATGCTAAAGACTTTAAAAATAAATGGTTGTACATAGGGACCTGATCTACATAACATTTCTGGTTTTCTGATCAATTAGACCACACACTTTTTTGTGGATAAATACATTGAAAATGTAGTATAGTTAGATATATCACGCAGTGTTTTATGTTGTGTATAGACAGACTAAACCGATTTTTACGTTTTACTCCTTTGTGTGTATGTTGGTCATTAATGGTTAGAAGACTAATTGGTGTGAGTGTGTGTATATATGAATAATCAGAATATTGCAGTATACAGTGATACCTTTTTTATTGGACAAGCTTTTGACAGGTGATCCTCTCTTTATCAAGTCAAAAGCAATACTGATAAAAATATAAAAAATAATTAATTGTGCAGAGATTATATATTGCAATACTCTGATTATTCATCTGGATTACTGGACACTCACAGGTATATATATATATATAATGTATGTGTGTATATATATTTATATATACTCTGTCATTGGTCATTATTGGTTAGAAGACTAATTGGCACCACCCCTGGCTGAGAATCCACAGGTGGAACTACCAGCATCTGCTCATATACATATTTGGAACATCTGCTTCACTCCCCTGCTGTGTTTCATTAGCAAAGATTATTTAAAAAAGATAATTTTGTTAACACTCTACATAGCTCACGTATGTATGAAATTGTAAGACTTTTGATAGAGCTAGTATTAAACAAAATAGATTACTGCCACTCTTGAAAATGAATGAAATATGCTAGAAACATTAGGGAGACATTAGAGAAGCACTATATTTACCAGTTTTGTGGAATCTTGTTTGTCCTACGCTATTCAGCAAATAATAGACAACATCATTGTATATACCTTCTTATAATACTGAAGATTTATGTATTTATCCTTCTAGTATGTAGACCATGAAGACAGATGTCAGATGCTGCTATGATCCTGGGTTCTCATGTCAGTAGCAGTTTAAAGGGAATGTCACTCTGTTAGGTTTAAGGAGATCCAAATAATGATGCAATGTGAACAAAAGTTGCTTTAGAGATGTCACTCTATTGGACACTGCAGATTATTATACCCACAGTGATGCATCACTCTAACATCCCAAAACAGCATTATCTGAAAGAAGAGAAGAAAAGGAGTATAGCATAACTAACCAGCAAGGCTGCGATGTACGGACCAAGCTGTGGAAGTACATTTTCTACATATTGTGGTTGCATATCTTGCAGTTACAGATCAGAGCAGTTTTCTCATAGAAAGAAGAACGAACACTATTTATGAGTTCAGTATAATTATCAAGGTTAGTAAAACTATCAACATGATTAGGCTTACAAAATTGACCATAATACACAAAATGGCACACAAATACAAAATGGTGGAAATTATACAAAATGGCCAAATTTTGCTCTTAAACACTCCTAAAGCATGTGTTTTTATTGTAATATTATTGAATAGAAATATTGGCTACCAATTGCCTTAACCAATCATGGCAAATGATTGTTATGAGTACAAGGTATAACCAGTTTTCAGTGTATAGGAATAAACTAGCTTGTTTTGGGGTTAACATCCCTTTTAGGTGGAATTGTGAAGAAATTAGATAATGATACCCTACATTTTGAGATGACATATCAACAGTACGAGGGCCTAAAACGTCAATAGCTTAAAGGAACATTGAAAGCATTTTTAGTGGTTACATCTGTAAAATGGTATTTGATATGTACCACTGTGTCTTTTTTTTCTTCTTTTTTTCATATGATTCTCTCGGATCCAAATGTTTAACTGGGGGCTTGCCTCTGTCAGCCAATGAGCACCAATATAGAGACGTACGTATGCTCTGTGCAGTTCCTGTTTGTTTCAATGAAATTTGAACAGGATTTTCTTAATACAGGAAACTGCTTTTGGTTATGTTTAAACCATGCTCTTTTTAAATTCATGAAAAACATTAACATGTCATAGAGTTATATGTTTTTAAAAGTTAAAGGTTTTTATGACTGTACAAAACCAATCATCATTTCAATCAGGGTGTAAAATTCTTGACAAGTCTCCCCAAAAAAATCAAACAATAAAAAAGTATAAATAATACCATGAAGCTGAGCATCCAATGCCAGGCAGTTGCTATATATAGAAGCAGCCTTGCGTTAGTATCTACGTATGAATTCATGACGATCTAATAACAGCCTGCATGAAACGCGCTGCTTTTCTTACTGGGGCATACCTTATATGCATATTAGAAAGGGGGCTTTTACCAAGCTAAAAACAAGGTGCTAAATCAATATCCATTGATAGCAGTGGGTGATAACTTTTCAGTGGAGCAATAAAAATGTTCAGCTCTTTAAACAAGGAACCTCTTGGGTTTTCAAACAGAAAATGTGTTTAATTTTAGCAAGATCATTTTATACATTGGCAGTTTATGCTTCAGTGAGCTCTTTATGAATTCATTAGAGGAATGATAATGCTCCTTGATGCAGATATTTGTGGATATATCAATTATGCATGAATATTTTTATACAAGACACATAAGATATTAATTTTAATATTTTTGATTTGTCTATTATTAACGTGTATTAATAGATTTTCATAAACTGGTAGGATTGCAATCTTAGACAAAAAATGTGCTATTCTCCATTTGTTAGAAATAGAGTTTAATATAACACCTTGAATCAAATACTGACCCTGGATAATTACCCAATTATCTTTTTTCTCTCTTAAGAGGACTTAATGGGAGCTCTGCCTTCTGCTGCAAATGTCTTTCGATCATGCTAAAAATGAGTCATAATGCACATTATCCTGTAAATTACACAGTAGTGTAATACTTTGATTTAAGAAAAAAAACTTTTATAGAGTCATTCACATGTTTTCTGAATTAAATTCTATTTTATTCTTTTTTTTTATTGAACATCTAACCATCATCTTAACAATTCTATTTCAAACAAAGATCCATGTGCCAGTGTGCATATGAACATATAACATGCGTGACAGCTGTGTTGGTCTGTATTTCTATTGCAGATTGGGAATACGTTTTCATAGTTTTGTCAAATAAAACTGGTGTAGTTGTTTGACTTTTTAAATGACGGCTCTAGTTCAAGAAAAGCTGTACTTGTTTGTGAAGTATGGGGAAACTAATAACATTAGCAGCTGTGTAGGTCATGGACAAAACATTTTTTTTTAGAGGAAATCGGAATGGTAGAATGCATATCTGTTGCATCTTGTCTGATTTCATTGCTTCTTAAAGTTTGAAACATGGGGGTGTTCTTGTCTAACCTGGAGACATGATGCACATTTGCAATATAATTGAATCTTATTGATTTTAACACCTACCCCTTCCATCTCGCATTCTCAGAAGGAGGCAGTTTGCAGCAATAACCACAGGCCCTGCTCTTTCAGAAAAAAAGTTCTCCTCTCACACACATACTACATTCAGCAAAGTATTATGGATGCATCCAGCAAACAGAGGCATCATCATGAATTATTTTCTTATTACAAACTAGCTTTATAATTTTTCTGTTCTCTATTAGACTCTTACTGTGTTTTGAAGTTATATATCAATATCTATAGTGGTCCTTTAACTCTCAGGGTGCCAACCATGTTAAATTAATGTGTTTCGCCGACTGGGCTGTGGAGGCTAACCATGTTAATTTAATGTATAGGGCAAAAACATCTACAGCGGATTACTCCCTGCTCTACAGGGGATGCAATCAGCAGGGATGGTTGTGTAGTAATGGGATGGGGGAAGGTCAGCATTGTCTTTACATATTTTTATACAGAGCATATATTATAAATTCCCCTTTTTTCCCCCCTGTTTAATCCATTCCTGCCTCTTTTCAACCCACTTCTCAGTCCTATCCTGTGATGCTGGAGCAGCACAAGGCAGCAGCAGTGGCGGTGAGCGCTGCCGATATTCCAGTGGCATATCATAGAATCAAGCCTTAGGTAAACTGTTGGGGTTAGGATGAGGGTTAGTTCAAGGGTTAGGCTAACATTATAAGCTTAGAACTTCTCTCACATATCGGCAGTGTCATCTAGCGTTTGGGGGCCGCACTGCAGCGGCGGACCTGTCTCGACACCATAACAGGATAGATCCCACTTCTCATTTCCATTTCTCTCTGAGGATAGGCAGACACGGGTTTACAATGTCGTAGTGGAGAGAAGTGCCCCTAAAATGGAGTTTAGTGAACAATCCATGACCAAATGGTCTCACAATGTCATGGGGTTAGGCTGAGCTTGATGGAAATCAACATTATTTAGAGCAGCAGCCCTTTGCTAAGAAGGAATGTGGCTCCACTCTGATCACGATCTGCTGTGTTACAGAATTTGCTCTATATATAGAGTTGGAGGCTGAATTTATAGCCTAGATTACAAGATAAATTGCTCAGCATTACGTTAGATGCCTTTGGAAGCAGCTATTATGACAATACGTGGGCTGAGCTGTGCCTACTATTTTTTAACACTTAATTGAGGAAAACTGCCCATCATAATTTTCTGATGCCTTTTATATTGCCTTTTCTCTCTCTCTCTCTCTCTCTCTTACATTTTTTTTCCCTTTTACATTGCACTCCCCTGACTGTTGGAAATGCAGCTGTAAGTGTGTTAGATAACACCCACGCTGCCAGTAGTATAAAAAAAGGATGCTATTGCAAAGCCCTTACTTTCTCTAATGATGTCTTTAGTGACAGTGTGTAGGTTTGGGCATGGCAGTGAAAATGCACGGCTTGGGACTGAAGCAGAAAATGACGCCAAGTGCTGAGACTTCATTATTCCTTTATTGCAGACAGGATTCTAATTATAAAAATAATGGATGCTTATTTTTATTTTGCGCTGGCGGTATCTGGAGTGCAAATATATTACAGAATTAACAAGAAATGGAATATGTGCACATTCTTGGTCATTTCTAAAGAAGATGGTGAGCTGGTATTGCTGCATTATGATAGAATATATAATTTCTCCTTCTAGATGAATGAGCTTTCAGTTAGTCTGGTTGAAAGCACTGAGAGTTGTAGCTGCCATATTCCCACTGTGTGAAGAAACCTCTGGTTTCAAAGTTACCTCCCACCTAAAAAAATTGATGAAACCATAATTTTTGTAAATTCAACCTCAGCATAAATGTATTAATTTGTGCATTGCTTGTTGTTGTTGTTGTTGTTGTTGTTCAGTGGTGCCTGACTCTCTCTGACCCTATGGACCACAGCACACCAGGCACAATCTTTATGTCTCTGGTTGTGTTTACCCATATGGTTATCTTGGCAAAGATATTGGAGTGGTTGTTAGTTCCTTCTCCAGTGGAGCACAGTTTGTCTGACCTCTCTGCTATTACCTGCTCATCGTGGGTGACCCGACATGGTTTATCTCACAGCTTCTTTGAAGTACACAAGCCCCTTCACCACAACAATCTAGCGATCCAGAAGGGGGTGCATCACTTAATTATGTATAATTGTTTTATTATTTGTCTTTACAGTGTAAAACATTTTGGCTATTTTCAGGTGTAGTTCATCAAAATATAGGACTGCAGTGGTCCTTTAATTTATCCTGAAGGTCATTGTGTGCTTACCCTCTAATGTGCCCCAGCTAGCTTCTCTGGAAGGATTATTTATGTATCTACTACCCATTATGTAAAGTATTATGTTAATTCTGAATCGGATCCACTCCAAATCTTGAAGTTTTATTCTAGTATTTATCGTTTTCAGGAAAAAGAATCCTAAAATTAAAGGGACACCCTAAAGTAATGCTCTGTAAGGTGAATCTAACTTATTGTCATTGTGAGTTCCTTTTACCATAATATATTTGAATTATTCAATCATATCAATATCAACTAATTGATTCTGCACTCAGGAAAAATGATCACAAGTTGATTCATATAAAAATATATATTGTTAAACATTAACAGCCTTATTAAATTGCGATTGGGCCAATAGAATAGGGCTCTATATAAACACAGAGCATATTTTTTTACAGAAGTTTTTAGTTAGTGAACTTCTATCCAAAAGCACGGTCTTCACTAACTAAAAACTTCTGTAAAAAAAATGCTCTGTGCTCATATAGAGCCCTTTTAAATTTGCCGAATCGCAATTTAATAACGCTGTAAGTTGGAACCTGACAAATTGTTAGAAATACCTTATTTCATATCCAGAAGTGTGCTTACTCATAACATTATATTCACTGTACTTCATACAAAGCATATCACTGTAGGCTACAATGTCTATTTTTTACAGTGATAATTGTAAACCCTAATATATTTATTATGAATGAATCCCATGCATGTTTGCAGACGACTCTTATACTTGCGTCAACCCTAACATTGACCCTATGCATTTTAGGCTATTTAAGAATTCTTTCCTTTTATACGTTTTTGATTCACCTTTTTCAAATTGTTCCTAATTATTTATATCCTTCAGTTGATAATTATCTGAATAAATCCCTAATTTAAATGGATACTATTTGACCTCCATATATTATTTCTAAAGCTTTTAATTTATTAAGCACTTCTTAAATATGTAAGAAAAACAGAGAATGGTTATGTGACTGAGCGATTCCAGCACTTGTTTCAGTAAATGTTCGGTGCAAGTTCCCATCTCTGCAATCTGTTGTCTCTCTTGTTATGATAATGAAGGTCATTTGACTCTCTTCTTGTCCATGGCTATGTTAGAATATTCATGCCTGGGGCAGAAGAGTCATACAGCTCAAGTGCAGTTATAGGAAATGACTTGTGCTAATGTCACACTTTCAACATGGTGTGTGTTGGGATGAAATTACAGAGCGTGCTGGGCCTTCTGCACCTCGTATACTTTTAGCTACAAGTAAACGTTCAGGCAGTTCTTGAACTGCGTGTTATTTATGGATCTCCAGGGAAATAAAAAAGAAATAAGAGAAAAAAGAAGGAATCTCGGTGGGCTTCCAACTTATAACCAGATTGCTGCAAGAGACTGTGGCAGGTAATATGACACAAGAAATGACATTAAAACAGTACCATTAGATAATATTGACCTGTACTTGCGTCACATCAACCTTTAATGTACACATTTCACGTCTTGTGTATAATTGTAAACTGCCTACCTCTGAACATGTGTGACAGAAGTAGGTAGGTGTTGAATTACTGGCCAGGCCCAACCTTGCCTAGCCTCATGGTGGTGTGACCTCTTGGTTCCCCGACTGGAATCAATCCCAGGTTGCATTGGGTAATGCACGAAATCCTAACCACTGGACCACCAGGGAACCCCACAGTTGTCATTTAGTAGTGAATTGTTTATGCCTACATGGCCATGGGCTTAAAGGAGCTCATAGAGGCAGGCCATGGGGTACAAATTTACTGGGACAGAAGTATTTGAAGATGGTTTTACTGAAATGTTTCAAACGATATATGAGATTCTAAACAATTTTATTTTAAAAAGTTGAACATTTGTATTCATTTTTTTCTTCAGTATTTATTAATTCCAAATAAAAAAGGAGCAAAAGCTTGGTCCTTGGGTAGAAAAAAATCTTTGATGTTCAAGTATTCTGCAAAAACATGTAAACCTACAAAATGTACTTATGGAGTTATATTTGATATTTGTATCAAAAAATAAATAGCATTTCCTCTGCTTGGTCTAGCATGTTCATATACATGATTTTGTTGTTTTACTTTGCTTTTTGCTGATATGACGTTTCCGGTTTTTAGGCCCTTGAGCTAGTTCCAATGCTGTCAGTATTATAGTTAAAGAGGAATGCTATCCATTCCCAGTTTTATTTTTATCCCTGGCGCAATACAGAGAGTCACGATCAGATAATCTTACCCAAGGGTAATTTAAGGGAGGTTCTGATAAGAAGAAGAAAAAGCAGCCTGTCAAAAGAAAAGCAACTTAAATGGTACTTATAAAATGTAAGCTTTCAAGGGATAAAGCAGTACTGAGTTACAGGTATATCGGGCTGCGTTGCTTAAGAAATGATGTATATAAAATATAACCTTATGTAATATAATTCTGTAACACTGGGATATATATATATATATTAAAATATGTTAGGATATAATGAATGTGAGATACTTACCGTATATACTCGAGTATAAGCCGACCCGAGTATAAGCCGAGGCACCCATTTTACCACAAAATACTGGGTAAAATGAGTGACTCGAGTATAAGCCGAGGGTGGGAAATGTGCTGCCCCCTGTGTCCCTCTTGTGCCCTCTGTGTCCCCCTCTCTCTCCGTGTCTCTTCTCCCCTCTCCCTTCCCTGTGTCTCTTCCAACCTCTCTCTTCCCTGTGTCTCTTCCCCCCTCCCTTATCACCCTCCTCAACCTCCCTCCTCATCCTTAACTTCCCTCCTCATCCTTAACCTCCCTCCTCATCCTCAACCTCCCTCCTCATCCTCAACCTCCCGCCTCATCCTCAACCTCCCGCCTCATCCTCAACCTCCCTCCTCATCCTCAACCCCCTCCTCAACCTCCCTCCTCATCCTCATCCTCCATCCTCAACCCCCATCCTCATCCTCCATCTTCAACCCCCCATCCGCATCCTCAACCCCCTCCTCAACCCCCCATCCTCATCCTCTCTCCTCAACCCCTCCTCCTCATCCTCAACCTCCCTCCTCATCCTCAACCTCCCTCCTCAACTCCCCCATCCTCAACCTCCTCAACCCCCCCATCCTCATCCTCAACCCCCATCCTCATCCTCTCTCCTCAACCCCTCCTCCTCATCCTCAACCTCCCTCCTCATCCTCAACCTCCCTCCTCAACCCCCGCATCCTCAACCCCTTCCTCAACCTCCCTCCTCAACCCCCTCCTTAAGCCCCCCATCCTCATCCTCCCTCTTCAACCCCCATCCTCATCCTCCCTCCTCAACCCCCCCATCCTCATCCTCAACCCCCTCCTCAACCCCCCATCCTCATCCTTTCTCCTCAACCCCCATCTTCAACCCCTCCTCCTCATCCTCAACCTCCCTCCTCATCCTCAACCACCTCCTCAACCTTCCTCCTCAACCCCCCATCCTCATCCTCAACCCCCCCATCCTCAACCTCCCTCCTCAACCTCAACCCCCCATCTCAACCTCAACCCCCTCAACCCCAACCCACCTCCTCAACCTCAACCCCCCTATCCCCCTCCTCAACCCCCCTCCTCAACCTAAACCCCCCTCAACCCCCCTCCTCCACCTAAACCCCCTAAATACCTCCCCCCTTTCCACTCACCTGCTTGTGCTCCGGCCTCCGCTCCTTGACCCGGCGCCGGCGCGCATGTGACGTCACATGCGTGCCACGTCATTAGCATATACCGGGTGCACCCGGTATATTCTAATGACGTGGCACGCATGTGACGTCACATGCGCGCCGGCGCCTAAGTGAGGGGAGAGGGATTTAGGGGGGTTTAGGTGGAGGAGGGGGGAGGGAAAGAGACACGGGGGGGTAGAGAGTCACACTGGGGGTTAGAGACACACTGGGGGTTAGAGACACACAGGGGGGTTAGAGACACACGGGGGGGTTAGAGAGACACCGGGGGGGGGGGGGAGGGAGTGACTCGAGTATAAGCCAAAGGGGCCCTTTTTTGCCTTAAAAAAAGGGCTGAAAAACTCGGCTTATACTCTAGTATATACGTATGTATGAATGTATACAGTTGTGCTCAAACAATTTGCATACCCTGACAGAAATTGTGAAATTTAGAAAATATGACTGCTCATGCAAAATGTATTTTATTAAAGGATAGTGATCATATAAAGCCATTTATTATCACATAGTTGTTTGGCTCCTTTTTAAATTATAATGATAACAGAAATCACCCAAATGGTCATGATAAAAAGTTTGTATACCCTTAGTTCTTAATACTGTGTATTGCCTCCTTTAGTATCAATGACAGCATGCAGTCTTTTGTAATAGTTGCCTATGAAGGTGGTATTAGCTGCCCATTCGTCTTGGCAAAATGCCCCCAGGTCATGCAAAGTCTTTCATCGTCTTGCATGAACCGCATGTTTGAGATCTCCCCAGAGTGGCTTGGTGATTTTGAGGTCAAGAGACTGTGATGGCCACTCCACAACCTTCACCTTTTTCTGCTGTAAGGTCAACTTAGCCTTGTGCTTGGGATCATTGTCATGCGGAAAAGTCAAAAAAGGCCTTCGTGCAGAAGAATGCAAATTGTCTACCAGTATTTTCTGATAACATGCTGCATTCATCTTGCCATCAATTTTCACAAGATTCCCAGTGCCTTTAGAGCTCACACGTCCCCCAAAACATCAGTGAACCACCACCATGCATCACAGTGGGGATGGTATTCTTTTCACTACAGGCCTCTCCAAACATATTGCTTAATGTTGTGACCATAAATCTCTATTTTGGTCTTGTCAGTCCAATTACAGTGTGCCAGAAGCTGTGAGGTGTGTTAAGGAGTTGTCTGGTATATTGTAATCAGTTTTTTTTTGTGGCATTGGCAAAGTAAAGGCTTCTTTCTGGCATCTCAACCATGCAGATCATTTTTTTTAAGTATCATCGTATTGTGCTCCTTGAAACAACCACACACAATCTTTTTCCAGAGCAGTCTATATTTCTCCTGAGGTTCCCTGTGGGTTTTTCTTTTTGTAGTCAATTCTTTGTAGTCAGTTTTGTAGAACAATTCTTCTGGAAGTTGAGGCTGAAATCTTTCTTGGCCCACCAGACCTTGGCTTGTTATCAAGAGATCCCCGAATGTTCCACTTCTTAATAAGTGACTGGCATTTTAAATGCTTTGGATATCTTTTTATATCCTTTTCCATCTTCATGAAGTTCCATTACCTTGTTACGCAGGTTTTTTGACAGTTCTTTTCTGCTCCCCATGGCTCAGTATCTAGCCTTCGCAGTGCACCCACGTGAGAGCTAACAAACTCATTGACTATTTATACACAGACGCTAATTGTAATTTTTAAAGCCACAAGTGTGGGAAATTAATCTTTTGATTGCCATTTTAACCTGTGTGTGCCATCGTATGAGTCTGTAACAAGGCCAAACATTCAAGGGTATGTAAACTTTTGATCAGGGCCATTTGGGTGATTTCTGTAATCATTATAATTTAAAAAGGAACCCAAAACTATGTGATAATAAATGGCTTCATATCATCACTATCCTTCAATAAAATACATTTTTTTGCATGATCAGTCATATTTTTAAATAAATACAAACATTTCATAATTTCTGCCAGGGTATGCAAACTTTTGAGCACAACTGTATGTAACTATGTAGCTTCTTCATCAATATGTCTTACAACTTCGTCTTGGGCATAATCAATATTTTCATTTTCCTATGAGTCATTAGAAAAATACATCAGTCTCTTCTTAGTGGTGGATCAGAAATGTAACAATGACAAACTTCAGTAAATGTTTATTTAATTAAAAATAATATTAATTTGATAAAGTACTTATTACCTATAGTTTTAAATGATACCATACTTTGAACCTCTGCTTTGTCACTTTAATTTATAAAAAAAAAAACTGGCCCTATTCTACCGAAATTCATACATTTTGGAAATTATTCCATTAAATTGACTATCCCCAAGTGCGTTCCAAACTTTTCTCAATGGATTCCCTGGTGCGTTCCAAACTGTACTTAATGAATCCCCTAGCGTGTTCCAAACTGTACTCAGAGGAAACCTGTATTTACATTTGGGTGACCAAGAATTCCAGGAGAAAAGTGCTAAAGCAGATTGTTCTTTTTGTAAGCTCTGTGGTGCCCTTGAAAGGGTCCCAGAGAGGAATTTTGATTCTCTTGTTTGTATTTTTTAGATAATGGGAACCTCTTTTGTGATCTGTGAAAATAATTTGCTATGCTGGAGAGCAATTTTTTATTTTTTAGGTTTGAGGTCCCAGATTATATGCTCCTGTCAATACTGTTTTACCTTAATAATCTTTGAGGACTTACCATAATTGGTTTTGGGGAAACTGTAATCAAGAGACCCAACAAATGCCCCAATATAGGTAAATATAAGCATTTATGTGACCTAAACTTGGTTTACATTATAAATATATGGCCTAACTCTCTCTTGCTATTCCATAGATATCACTATAGATATGAAACCTACATCTCATAGACAACAAAGACCATTCTACATGAAAATGATATAGTTGATACTGCTTTGATATCAGCTACAGTTCATAATATCTTGTACAGCCTGGTCTAGAAAGAATTAATTGTGACTGCAATATTGATTATAATGTGCCAATTAGACTAGTCCTTGTGATCTTCATGGGCAAATGTTGCAATCCGTCAAGGGACATTCAGGGGAAAATACATTTCAACACTGTCATATTGATGCGAGCTCCAGCTGTAGAGGCCATGGTATATTTTTTACAAATGACTCAAATATCAGATGAGTCAGAAGTGATATTATTGGCATTTTTAGATTTCATCTCTGTCAAATTTACCAAGAATGGCAAATATGCATGACATTTAATTGACAATACATCCAAACCAGGGGTCATAAATCTGTTTTACATGTACTAAGCGATACAAGGCAAATCTGTTAATTTACGTTTCTTTGGTTTTGATGATACATGAAAGTTCTGATGTGATCTGATGTTATGTGTGTGGTCTGTAAGGATACAGGGGTGATTTGCAGGGACTTTGCTGGCAGGGGGAAATATATTTATGATCCTTTTGTGTTATGAAAAGAAAAGATTTGAAACTGCTGATCTTTTCAACCCCTCAAGGAAATAAAAAAAACAACTGCAGAGAGTTATATTATCATAATGACACTATGTAGTTCAAAATTAGATTTCCTCGTCAATAGCATCATGCAAATCAGCCTTTCAGTGACAATGGATCATCCTCTTGTGATTGCAACTGATTCCTTTACATGCAAGAAGTGGATGAAAGCAAACAGAAATAGAAACCATAACTCAATATGCCATGAGAAGTCGAGCAAGCTGCTAACCTGTAATATAATTTATTACCAAGAATGGATGGGGAATTACATTTTGGCCAGTTTTCTTTTGCCCTCTAGTTCAAGCATTGTGCTAAACAAATTGCTTGTGCTCTTGTTAGACCTGTTTGACTAACGTCTGCTCCTCTCTTATACCTACAGTAATTGCCCGTCTTTCTTGGCTGCTGCTTTGGCAAGGGCAACAGCTGATGAGATACTGCAGAGTGACCTGTCCGTATATTACTTGCCAAAGCATGTGGATGGCACTGAGGGGATCATACGTAAGTAAATCTGTTGAATTGTTATTATAACAGAATGTTTTGTTTTTTTCCTGCATAGCAATCACATATTATAATTGTCTTACTACGAGTCGTCGTCACGCTGTTTGCGTGGTCCGTACGACTTTGCGGGCTTAACGCTCGGGGAGCCTCGCAAAGCGAGGCGAGCCGTTAAACCGTAGTACAGTAGCGGGCTTAGCGATGAGCGCCGCAGGTGCTCATCGCCGGGCGAGCCTCGCGCAGCGAGGCGAGCCGTTACACTGTTAAACCATAGCACTTTGGCAATGAGCGCCACAGGCGCTCATTGCAGGCGAGCCTCGCATAGCGAGGCGAGCCGTTAATATGGAGCACTTTGGCAATGAGTGCCGCAGGCGAGCCTCGCGTAGCGAGGCGAGCCGTTAATACGGAGCACTTTGCCAATCAGCGTTAATACGCAGAACAAAAATACGGCCGCAACTCGCGAACAGGAAAAAAAAATACAATCACAATAAATACACACAGCACATACATAAAAAGCTTACCGACAGCAAGAGGGAGCATCCACGACCTCAAAAAAACAAGTTACACCTTCATTTTATTAAAAATAAAACAGTTTAGACACTAAAAAAGTCTCGAAGCGAGAGAAAAAATGGCGGCCGAAAAAAACGAAAACGAGGCTACAGCACTATAACCACGGAAAACACGTACGGATAATCCGATAAGACGCATACTACACATTACCGCCCATTTAATCACGTACGGATTATCCGCTAAGACGCATAACACACATTACCCGCCATTTTACGATAATGCGGAACTAAAGTACTACGCTAACGGTTTCAGCTCGCGCACGCACACTATTACACTGCACACGTTCTAAACGCTTACACAGCACCTCCACACCACCAATGCTGCTGCAACATCACTACAGATTGCCAGCTCTTAAACACAATGCATACAAATTGGTAAAGTATAGTCATTCATTAATTATTTATTATTTTAACTTATATATTTCAGTAGTACACACAAAACAACATTAGCTACCTTACAATTCCATATGTATATTAATAACTATACAACTTTCCAAACATTTTTTGCCCCGTTAATACGGAGCACTTTGGCAATGAGCGCCACAGGCGCTCATTGCAGGCGAGCCTCGCATAGCGAGGCGAGCCGTTAAACAGGACCACTTTGGCAATGAGCGCCGCAGGCGCTCATTGCAGGTGAGCCTCGCTTAGCGAGGCGAGCCGTTAATACGGACCCCTTTTTTTATGGAGCAAAGTGCTCCATATGTATATTAATAATTATACAACTTTCCAAACATACACATCTCATTGCCGTCATTTTGTGACGGGCAATACGCTAGTTCATATATAAACATATATGGCTTTCTGCAAGACTTTTTTACCATTTCAGTCAACTTTATAGGAACCATTTTTGTTACTTAAAGGGTCCTTGAAGTCGCAGTATGTTTTCTGCATCATCAGATAGAGGGTGAAAAAGAATAAGAAAAGTGTCTTCTTTTTTAAAATTGCTGCTAAAATAATTAAATCACGAGTGCTCAAAGTTTGATTTTAAGCTCCTTCTAACCTGCATTCCATCTTCATCACATATATAGTTGTCAGCGTGCGGGTTGTTGCTAACGCTTGCGGGCTTGCATAGCGAGCCCGCCGCAGTTGCTGGCAAGGAGCGCCAAAGGTGCTCCTTGCGCTGGTGGAGATGAGCGCCGTAAGTGCTCATCCCTACGACCCCCTACGACTTTCCATCCGCAAATGCGGACCCTCGCGAAGCAAGGGGCCGCATTTGCGGAGGTGGAGGCTCCCACATCGGCTGCAATGAGCCGCAGGCTTATTGCAGGGCGCAAATGCGGACCCTCGCAAAGCGAGGGGCCGCATTTGCATAGGTGGAGGCTCTACAGGGCCTCACAATGGGTTAAAAGGGACCACACAATCGGGACTTGGGAAAAAAAGCATAAACACACAATGACTAACTACGGACTTACACAAAAAAATACGAGCCGCAGGACTTAGAAAAAATCCATTACGGACCGTAACGGACAACCCGCGCACAGCTGCAAGCATTAAAAAACAGAAAAATACACACACACACAAAAAAAAAAAACATTACCCACACCAAAGGGAGACACCCAGGACCTCTGCAACACAGCTTAAACCTCGAATTCTGCCAAATTTACAAAGTTTACACACTCGAAAATCCCCTAAGCGAGAGAAAAAATGGCCGCCGAAAAAAAACAAAACGAGGCTACACGACTCCTAAAGCCGATAAATTCCACAAAGCAAATACCTGTACGACCTATAACATACACCATTAGCAAGGACACTTCGTCATACAAACCTGCCTACCACATACACATTCGCCTCCATTTTACAACACTACCTTACAGAATGCGGAAGTACACAGCTACACTGACGGCTTCCCCTCGCGCACGCAGGGGACAGCCTTGCAATAAGTGCAAAAAGTAGATCAGCGCCGACCTTACAATGACAGCAAAAGCGCCTCTGATAACAAAAAAATACAACAACCAAGAGGCTCGCAATGAGCGCCAAAGGCGCTCAGCGCGAGGCTCGCAATCACAGCCGAGATCTCAGACCACCACAAAAAATGTCTGTGCCAAACACCATTGCTTGACTTACAATTCTATTGCCGTCATTTTTTGACGGGCAATTCGCTAGTTATACATAATGAGCTGCTCCGGTGGGACTTATTAGAATCAGGTGTGCAGCTTTAAGATTGAAATATTATAGATCCAATATTTAGCTCTAGATAGATATATTGTTCAATTTAATCTCCTATTTACTCTATTACAAAGCATGCAGGCATAAAATATTTTAGCCGTATCATGAGAAGACAATATTTCCTAGAGAAGACTCTATGATACTGGGAAAGATTGAAGACCCATGAAAGAAGCAGAAATGGATAGATGAGATAATTGAATCAATGAACATGAGCTTAGAGAGGCAGTAGCTGAAAGTGCCTGACGTAGTGGTCCATAGAGTCACTGAGAGTCTGACACAACTGAACAAAATGAAGTTAGAAATATATGGCTGTAGTAAAATTATTACTTTTCAAATTAATACATATCAAGCCACACACATGGACTAGAACAGTATTGCCATTCAATTTTCATTATTTTATCCATTGCCGGATTGCGAGTTCAATGGCATATCTGACCTCTAAACTCTAACGGATTGATGTTCAACCTCCATGTTTTACTGACATAATCTAAATCTAATCTGATCTAAATCAGTAGTTACGGCCTTACTTAATTGATCATGATCATGCTCTGAAATGCTACATACAATTGAATGGTTTACAGTTTAGGCTTTCGGCCAAGTAGTTGTGGGCTTGTTCAATTGAATCTCTCTGACTGTAGCAAATTTCTAGCCCGCAGACTGGCCGACCGAAGACAACTGTGGGCTTGCAACTGAATGGTCAGCATACTACAGATGTCTCCATTCCCTTGCCATTTTTTATAGGACTACAGAAATAAGTTTGAAAAGTTTAGATCTGCATATCTGTAATTGTGAAAAACTAACATCTTTTTAAATGACATTTTGTTGAAAAAAAAAAAGGTATGAATAATCTAGAAATTCTGCTGCATTTGGCAGAATGGGAAGTTGAGAGATAGAGACTAACTCCAGACCAAGGAACTGACTTCCAGAAGATGCCTTTCATGGTGTGAGTCAGAGCAAGGCAAACTAGAATCAGTAAGCAAGCAGCTGTATTCTGAGCTAGCCTAACATTGAAGATAAACTGAGCTCTGCCTTAGGTTAGTGGCCCTCACAGGTTTGGTATTTAATGTGTTGACTCCATCAACCAACATAAAAAGGCTATTGAATTTACCAGATGTGCTCTGCAAAATCAGGAAAATGGTTCAAAAGCATGTTGAAAACGTGTTTCCTCTTTGAAAGAGCTACTAAAATGATTGTGTTAAAATAATTTCTTGTTAGAGTTTGACTCCATTAACTGTCTGTCTTCATAATGATCTGGATCAGCCAGTGGTGCTGATTAGAACCAGTTGACAATGCTGAATGAGCAAGTGTTGCATTTACTATATTTTTACATAGTTACATAGGGCCTCATTCTATTATCGGCCGTAGGAGATGCAGGGCCGCAAGGACCGGCCGCAAGCTATTTGCCTATTCTATTCCCTTCCGGCCGGGGATTCCGGCAGGCTTGCGGCCGGCGCCTTGTTATCCCTTGTTATCCGCAAGCGCCGGAGGAAAGCCTTTGATCTTAAACGACCGCAAGAGTTTCGGCGGCAAGAAAATCCTGGTTGCTATTCAATTGCTCCGGGAACCCTCTCTGCAAGGCTAAAACCAAGCCGCAGCTTACTTGCAGCAAAAAGGTCCCGCAGGCACACATTTAAGCACATAATAAAGCCATCCTGCACTCTGATGAGACTATAAAGTGATTGTAGGTGTTAGCATTCATAGCACAACATTCCCCTACACTCAAATCCGTAAATAATTTAAAAAAAAATGTATGTCAATTATCCATGGAAAAAGTCCAGAGGGCTTTGAGCACCTCAGACCCGCCCATGCTGCGGCCGGAAAATAAACAGTTAATTAAATCTCGGATTTGGGCTGATGTGCAAGCTTGAGAGGGGGTTGCTATTAATCCTCATGTCCCCCATTATGATCCCTAGCATTTACAGAGCTTTACAGTGCCGTCTTGAATTTATTTTTGCTTTTAAAGATTTCTGAGCTTACGGCCGGTTGCAAGATATACGGCCGGCTGTAAGGGGATATCCTTGCGGCGCCGTATATTTGAATTGCAAGGTAACAGGAGCCCCGCAAGGAATCGCAGCTTTGCGGACGATTTACAGCCGATAATAATATGAGGGCCAAAGTAATTAAGGTTGAAAAAGACTTTTAGTCCATCAAGTTCAACCTTTTAAGATTTCCTCTGATCTGCAATATGCGGATTAGTTGTTAATTGATCCAGAGGAAGGCAAACAGGAAAAAAAAATTAATGTGAAAAAATCCATGTCTCAAAGGGAAAACCAACATGTATTCCTTCCTGACCCCAGATACTGGCGATCGGATTCCTAACTGGATCAATACTCTCTCTCTAATTAACCAGGATAACACTGAATGACCTTTTTAATTAAAAATATATCCAGTCCCTTTTAAAGCTATGTATTGAATCCACTGTCACCACCTCCTTTGGTAGAGAATTCCACACATTAACCACCCTTACTGTGAAGAACTATTTTCTTCCTTTAAGGTGGAATATTTTTACTTATAACCTCAAAGGATGTCCTCTTGAGAAACCTCTTGGCACAAAAAGCTCACTTGACAAAGCTTTTTACTGACCCTGGATGTATTTATATAGGGTAATCATATCGCATTTTTTCTAAAGAAAATACGTTTAATTTGGATAGTCTTTTTTTCATAACTTAGGCCCTCCATTCTCCTTATTAGTTTTGTTGCCCTTCTCTGTACATTTTCCAGCTCTAAAATGTCCTTTTTATGAAGTGGTGCCCAAAATTGTACACCTTCTTCCAAATGAGGGTGTACTAGGGATTTGTATAGTGGCAGAATTATATTTGCTTCCTTTGCTTCTATACCCTTCTTAATGCATGCTAATATTTTATTTGCCATTGCAGCTGCTGCTTGGCATTGAGCACTATTACCTAGGTGGTTGTCCACAAGTACTCCCAAATCCCTTTCAATATCAGATACCGCTAGATTTGCTCCATTAAGATAAGAAATTGCATGGCAAATTTTCCTTCTGAGATGCATAACTTTACATTTATTTGTATTAAATCTCATCTGCCATTTAGATGGCATTGTGCTAATTTATGTAAATCCCTTTGGAGAGAAAGAACATCATTATCTGATTTAATTACCTTGCACAACTTAGAGGCAGGACTGGAAAGTAGTGTCTCCATTTTTGCACTAAGTCATTAATACATATGTTAAAAAGGAGAGGACCTAATACTGAACCCTGAGGAACGCCACTTACCACATTAGTCCAATCGGAGTATGTTCCATTTACCACAACCCTTTTTTTTGTTTAGTCGTCTAGTCATGTCCAACTCTGTGACCTTGAGGACCGCAGCATGCCAAGCACATCTGTCAGCCACTGCCCCCAGAGTTCCATCACACGTATGCTCATTGCTTCGCAGCATCAGAGTCTTCTCTAGGGAATCCTATATTCTCGTGATATGGAAAAAATATTTGAGCTTTAGTCTCATGATCAAACCTTCCAGTGAACAGTTTGACTTGGGTAGACTCTCCATAGCTGTCTTCCCCAGAAGCAAACATATTTTAATTGCATGGCTGCATCCACCATCTGCAGAGATTTCCCATCTATTTGCCACGAACTTGGATTACGGTTTGCCATGATCTTCATCTTTTTAACATTGAGCAGCAGACCAGCTTTTGGACTCTCTTCTTTCACGCTCATCAATAGGTCCATTAGTTCCTCCTCACTTTTAGTCATCAGAGTAGTATAATTCACGTATTTGAGGTTGTTAATATTTCTCCCAGCAATATTAATTCCTGCTTGCGATTTCCTCCAGCCTGACCTTATGCATGATGTATTCTGCATATACGTTGAATAAATAAGGTGACAATATACAACCTGGTCACCATTCAATTTTCGGTCCTGACCATGGCTTCTTGGTCCACATACAGATTCATCAGAAGGCAGATAGGATGGTTTCCCCATCTCTTTAAGAACTTGCCACATTTTGTTGTGATCCACACAATCAAAAGCTTTAGAATAGTCTATGAAGCAGAGGTAAAAAAAAATTCAGAACTCTCTTGCTTTCTCTATTATCCAGCGGACATTGGCAGTTTGATCTCTTGTGCCTCTACATCTTGCACAGCTGGTAGCTCTCGGTCTATATATTGTTGGACTAGAGCTAGCAGGATCTTAAACATTACCTTGCTGGCATGTGAAGTGAGCACAATTGTTTGATAATTGGAGCACTTTTTGGCTCTGCCTTTTTGGGATTGGGATATAGACTGATCTTTTACAATCTACTGACCATTGTTGAGTTTTCCAAACTTGTTGACACAAGGCAAGCAACACTTTCACAGCATCAGCTTTCATCATCATCAGCTGGGATTCCATCAACTTCTGCAACCTTGTTATCAGCAAGGCTTCCTAGAGCCCATATCAATTCCCTCTCCAAGATGTCTGGCTCCAGCTCATTGGACAAACTATTGAGAATAGCAATGCTGTTAAGAACCTTCCTATATAGATCGTCTGCATATTCCTTCCATTTCTTCTTTATCTGATCTGCTTCTGTTAAATCCCTACCATTTTTTCTTTTATCACGCTCACTTTGGAATGAAAGGTTGCTCTGAGATCGCCAATATTCTGGAAGAGATCTCTTGACTTTCCCATTCTCTTACATTCTTCTATCTCTTTACATTGTTCATTGTAGAATGTCTCCTTATCTCTTCTTGCTATTCTTTTTAATTCTGCATTCAGTTGGACAAATCTTTTCCTATCACAACTACCTATCATTTTCCTTCTTTCTTGGGCTACTTTCAAAACCTCATTAGATAGCCAGTTTGCATTTTCAGTTTTCTTTCTTTTGGATATATTCTTTGTTGCTGTTTTTTTTTTTTTGGTCAGTGTCACAAACCTCTGTCCAAAGTTCCTCAATCGTTCTATCTACCATGTCTAGCCTCTAAAATCTATTATTTTTTTCCACTACATATTAACAAGGGATATTATTTATTTCTGATCGTTTTCCCCTTTTTCTCATACTTTACAATATCCGCAGTCCGTTCCAGGTCTTGTTTTTCGTATATAGAGCTACTACATCTTTGGCTACAAAGTATATAGTCAATCTGATTTCTATATTGTCCATCTGATGATGTCCATGTGTAGAGTCGTTTCTGAGGCTGTTGGAAGAGGGTGTTTGCTCAATCACCAGAGAATTAACTTGACAGAATCATACTAATATTTGACTTGCTTCATTTTGTACTCCAAGGCCACACTTCCCTGTTATTCTAGGTATATTTTAGTTCCCTACGTTAGCATTCCAATGTCTTATGACAGTAATTGGTGCTATATCAAGGAGGTGTTAAATACCCTTGTACAACTGGACAACATCAGCACCTTCAGCATCTGTGTTTGGAGGATAGATATGGATCACTGCAATGTTAAATGGCTTGCCTTACATTCAAATTGAATTAATTGTCATTTATTGGGTTGTAACTGAGCACTGCTTTGGCCACCCTTTGATTAATTTTGAAGACTCCATTGCTTCTGCGGGATTCTTGACAGCAGTAGAAGATCTGGTGCTTGTCTGATCCCATTCCAGTTCATTGTATTTCACTAATTCCCAAGTTACCGTGTTTAATCTTGTCATCATGTTTGACCACGTCTAGTTTGCCTTGGTTCATACAGTAGTTCTAACATTCCAGGTTCCTATGCTGAATTGTACTTTGCAGCAGTGGACTTTCCTTTCCCCTTCAGACACTTCCACAGCTGGGTGTCCTCTTACCTTTTGACCCAACTACTTAATTAGATCTGGTGCTTCTTGTGCTCTTCCTCTGCTCTTCCCCAGAAATGTGGTAGGCACCTTCTGACCTGAGGGGCTCATCTTCCAGTGTCATATCATTATGTCTTTGGTTGTGCTCCATTGAAGTACACAAGCCACATCACCACAACAAGGTAGAAATCCAGAAAGGGATTTACTATATAGTATTTGTTGTGTTGTTACTTTTCACCCATTGCTTGTTGTTTAAAGAGATGAGTAGAAATGAGTAGAAACTATCTTTGATATGAAAGACTGTAAATTCAAATTGTAGCAGCATTTTTCCCTCTTTTATAATTCAGGTTTTGTAATTCTTTCATAATAAGATGAATTAATAAAACAAGAATATAAAAAAATAGAAGAACTAAGGTTTGCGCTTACAGCCTTTTATATCATAGGTAATTAGCACTCAGACTTCCTTCCATGTGATAAATCATGAGTTCAGAAACCAATAAAGCTAAAATGTAACCAATGAAACAGTCACAGACTGAACCTCATTATCTGTATAGTCTTACCCACTTTAAACAATTAAACAATTGACTTATCTTATGGTTCACAGTAATTTTGGTTACTTCCATGTTCTTGTAAGTGAGCTGGGGGATAGTAATACCCCTTATAATAAACAGACATATGTCACATTGTCTGTGGTTTAGTGGCTGATTTCTCTTATTTCTTAAAATACATAAATCCTATACCTACCAAGGGATCGTAGAAAACCACACTCCACCTCCAAATAAAGGAGGGCAATAATCCTGGTTTATGAACTCTTGCAGTACAGTCCTAATAATTAATGTAATTACTCTACCATCTTCCTTCTTGTAGTTAATGCCCAAGGCATGCTAATATACTCACAACTATAGATAGATATTGTAAAAGTAAAATATTGAATTAAATGTACTGTTTAATATTTAAAACCATATTGATTCCAGTAATCAAGATGACGCTCACATTGCAGATCGTCCCCCTTTCCAAAGTATCTCTGAATCAGCCGGTCACTTCATCTGGGAATCATGGCTAACACTGCTATATAGCATTGCAACAATTGTTTTAACATTGGGTCTGGATTAAAATTAGGTGAGCTAGGCAGCTGCCTAAGAGCACTTCTCTCATGTGAGCTCTTGTCTTGCTGGTCACATGGTGTGGCTTTCAACTCCACTTATGTGGAAAAATGGCAATCAAATACAGTGTATGTACACATGCGATCCTCGTGAAGCAAGCCAAAGCAGCCGCGCAGCACTTGGGCTGCATTGAGCGCAGAAGGAGCTCATTGCAGGCAGCGGCTCTGTCACACATGCGAGTCTCGTTAAGCAGTGCAAGAGCGTAACACTAAAAACCCACCAAAAAAAACACACTCACACACAGCACAGGGGGAGATGCAGGAAGCCTGGAAGTGAGGTTGCAAGCAAATTACACCCATATTTGGCATTTTTCGTCACTCTAAGATCGCCTAAGCGAGGAAAAAGGAAAAAGGCAAAATTTCAGAAACAGCATGAAAACGAGGCTCAGCAATGCCAGGCTTGAAAAACTTAAAATATACACAACGCTGAAAACAGTAACACTTATACGAACAATGCCAGGCACGCAGGAAAATAAAAACAATGGCAGTCACCACACATCACGCAAACATTCAGTGCACACACACAGAGGAGAAAGACACAGGGAAGGGACAAGGGGAGATGCTGGAAAGTGACACATGGCATTTCAAGCACTAAACTTGCAGGTTAACGAACCCTGCAATGAGCGGCCCAAACAGTAGGTAAGAGAAAAGGCTCACAATGAGCGCCAAAGGCTCTTATTGCGAGCCACGCAATGAGCATCGAAGGCACTCATTGAGGGGCTCACGCTGAGCACAGTGAGCGGCGCACGGGTGCGCAAGGCTCACAATGAGCACCGAAGATGCTCAGAGGACCAAAAGCCTTACATTGTGTGGCAAACAGCATTGCCAGCCTTACAATTTTAATCCCGTCATTTTTGGATATCTGTTAACACAATTGTTAAAATGTAATCTGTTAAATGTATTTTGTTTTGCCAGAAACACTAACTTCAGAGGAAATTATTCTGTTAATGTATTATTGCTGTGATTAGAATATTTAGAGGAGGCTTGTAATGTATGGTCCCTTCAGGACCTAAGATATTTTTAGCTGTTTTTCGTCCCATAAGCCAAATTAGTAAACACTTTCACTGTGCTATAATTATTAAATGCAATTATTTTAAAGTCTTGAAAGGGATTTCCAATTTAAGTGTTTTCATGGCCATTTGATTTTGACTACTCTGCAGGATAGCACAGGGCAATATCCATGAGTTTAGAGTCCCGTATCTGCTTTTTGCTAGGGCCAGTATACTCCGCTCTTTTCACTTTCAGTCCTAAAAATAATTGATATGATTTTTATTATTGCATATTCAGTGACCTACAAAGGTTGCCAAGTGATCACACATTACTTGCAGAGTAGTATTATTTTTTGTATCATAATTAACTCTGCTTATACCAGAGCATCTTAAGATTGCGTCAGAATAATGAAGGAGATTGGAGCATTATAGTTTGACGTGGCAGCTTTACTGCCTTATATTCTGCAGGAGGAGGGACACAAGGCTCTATATGACAGCCAAATGAAAGCTGAGTCAGCCCAAGAACAACATGGGGACATTAAAGCTTTATGAGTAATGTACAGCTGTGAGTGGGCGGCGATCAACTGCCACAGGGCTTTCACTCTATTTACCCACATCCTTTCATTTTAATTACTTTTTTATCTTCTTCCTGTCTTTGGTGTTTTTTACCATAAGTCCCATCTCATGTACATTTCTTCTAATTTTGTAATTGTTTTATTAGAATTATTATTATGTTTTTGTGCTAGACAATATATTATCTAATTACAAAAGAACAATCAAAACTAACAGTTGTTTTAGAGGATACAAAGTAGAATTAGAGGGCTGATCAATATCTTACATATTGTACTTTTTAGCTATGAATCATTAATGGTTATCTCACTTCCCGACTGCCAAGTGAGAATGCATATTGGATTACAGTGAAAATGATTCAGACATAACCATTACTCATAAACCATCGGCATAAAAATGGAAAATATATGTCAGATATAGGAAATGTAAGTTTGGATTAATCGCTATATAAACCAAACAGATAATTATTCTTTCTAAAGCAAAGTTAATTTATAGAATTTTTAAGTTTTAATGTTAAATAATGGGAAAACATGTTTAGGAAGTTTAAAAATAAACAGACTCTTTAATTTATTATCTATTGTTTTCTTAAAGAACCACTTTAATACTTGAGCAAGAGGAGCTAGTTTTATAATGATGTATTGATCATTAATACAGTTTGTATTTCAAGATTTATAATAGTGATATTTAATATTGAATTCACGTTTTTAGTTTCCAGTTCAGTTGACTGCCTTCAACCTGAATTTTTTCTTTTTTGGGAGGGGCTTTTGCTAAAAGCGGTGTGCAACAGTCTGGGTTTTGCTTTGCTCCTGTGCAGACAAAGCATAACAAACAGCGGGAGAAGTGAATTTAAGAGTTGTCAACGGTGAGCAGTTCTAGTGTTCGTGCAGTTATAGTATAACTGTGGGAGTTTAAATAAAATCGGGTCTATTCTATGTATTAAATTATTTATATAAAAAAATCTTCATATTCAAATATACTGTAAACATTTTTTTTATTTTTTACTTCATTAGTCTTTATTGTCACAAAAGATGGTATTTTTGGATATTGACATTATCAATACATATCACAAGATACAGTATGAGAAACAATACATCCATAAAATATTGTCAATTTTGTCAAACACATCTTAATGCGACTCCACCACTTTTTTTCTCTCTTTTCAACTCCTAAACATCAAATAGAAACTGAAAATGATACACCTCTTTCAACTGAAAGAAGGTCAACAAATTAAGAAAATAATAAATTAAGATTGAAAACACACCAAAATGTCCGTTGCTGAAATAAATATCGTTTTTCAGATATGGTATACCTCCACCTCCTCACCCAAGGCCTGCCCATGCCGCAGAGCGATTCCAAATCTTGTCCACGATGGTCCAATATCAGAGTCTGTCCCGGAGCCCCCAAGAGTACTCCTCCCAAATGGTCCCCCATTCCATGAAATATATATGAATGGGATGTTAGTTTATAGAAATAGTATACCTTGAACTAAGCCAGATCCCCCAAATCTCTTTAAATATAGGAAACGTGTTGGAGAGAGTGTGAGTTATTCGTTCAGAAATCATGAGAGAGTTCACCCTGTTTACAACATTTCATTTATCTAGAACTAATGTTTTCCATCTCCTTCCCAACTGTTTTTTTGCAGCTAGCATAAGAAACTGTAACCATTTGTTTTGATTTTTACTTATGTGTACACAGGGAACCCCAAGTAAACAGAGTTCAATTGACGGAATTATGTCAGTGTGTAATACTTCAGATGCTATGTCCGTGATCCCCTTCCACATATCTTGGGCAATCTCACACCTCCACCAAATGTGCAAAAAATATTCCCGTTTCTCCACACTCTCTGAAACATGCTGGGGACGCCAGAGGGTTCAATTTATGCAACCTATCTGGTGTAAAGAAGGCTCTGTGTAATACCTTAGTAGCAGTTTCTAAATAACTAAAATACACCGAGCCTCTGGATAGTCTTGAACAGATCCTCCCCCATTTCTGGAGATCCCATGATACCCACAAATCCTGCTCCCAATGTCTGATAAACCTAGCCTTTTGATCTTCTGGGGCCGTATTCAAAATAGAATATAGCATTCCCACCATTCCCCTAGTAAGCGGATGGTTGCTGCAAACCCTGGACAACCAGGTGGATTGGAGAGCCCCCCAAGATCTCGTTGCTGAGGAGACTCAATGCCTAATCTTATTATAATTAAAATGTTCGCTTAATGGAAGCTCATTTTTAATTATGAATTAATATGTAGTGAGGGGTTGTTCCTCCTTCATCCATGCTCCTAGCGTCTCTAATTTATTAGTGAGCCACCACACTTTAGACTTTTCCTGCAAACTTTCCAAGATCCGCGAAGAGGTCAAAACTGGGGTTAAAGGGGACATTCTATACTTCAGTTGATGTCTTGAATCGACCCATTTCCAATTATCCCAGGATAGTTTAAACTTATACCTAAGTATTTATTATTTATAGATTATTTTATCTTTGGGCCGGAAAAGGCATATTTGTTTTTCAGCATGGCCAATGTCTGTCCAGACATACGGTTTCCTCTCAGTCTTTTCCATATTTACCTGGAGACCTGATATCTTTCCAAATACCCCTAAAACCTCCATTAAAGCAGGTATAGAATTTAGTGGATCCGTGAGTGTACACAAAATGTCGTCTGCGAACAGACAACATTTAAACTGGTGCAAACCAACTGTAAATCCCTGGATCTTGGAAGTGGACCGAATGGCCTTTGCTAGGGGCTCGATGGCAAGAGCAAATAAAGGGCACCCCTGTCTTGTCCCATTTTGAATTTTTATAAACTCTGAGGATTCCCCAGGTAAGTTAAGATGCACTATCTGGTCTTTATAGTAAGTTGTAAGCAGATTCACAAAATTCCCCTTAATTCCCAGTTTAGTTAATAAAGCATGTAAATAAGGCCATTCAATCGTATTGAATATTTCTCTAAATCCAGCGCAAGAGTACACAGTGGAGTACCTGCGCACTTAGCAAGGTAAAAAATATTAAGTATCCTCCTAAAATTATCCCCTTCTTGCCTAAAGGGAACAAAGCCTACTTGATCCTTATGGATCAATCTGGGAAGAAAATTAGACATTCACACAGACATTAGCTTCGCCAAAATCTTTACATTCCCGTTCAATAAAGAAATTGGGCGATAATTTTTTGCCTGCAAGGGATTCCGGCCTGCTTTTGGAAAAACAGTAAGAAGGGCCTGATTTAACCCAGGGGGCATTTGCTTACTTTGCAAAATATCATTGAATAAGCTTCTTAAGTACGGAACCAAAATATCTGCAAAAGTTTTATAATACATATTTGAGAACCCATCTGATCCTGGTGATTTCCCTAGCTTCACGTTTTTAATTTCAGTTTAATTTTAGTTTCACAAACTTCCTCATCTGATACCTCCGCATTAAGCATTTCCAACTCTTCGTTTGTTATTGAAGGCAAGCCATATTTATTTAAAAAAATCAAGAATCTCAGATATAGAGTGGGAGGAGTATATACTCTGGTAATACTTCAAAAAGGTTTCTCTAATATTAGATTGGTCCATACTAAGTTTTCCTTCTTGAGTCTTAATTTGAAGAATATGGGTTTTATTTTGCTGAGGTCTATGTCTTCTAGCAAGCATGGGTGAAGGTTGGTTAACCTGGGCATACAATCTATGTCCAGTTCTCCTGATGGCCTTTTCCGTTTTTTCAGATAGCACTTTGTCCAGCTCAATTCTTTTTTTATCAATCCTATCTCTCATTATATTAGATTGTTTATGCTGATTCAACTTTTCCAATAACTGTAATTCCTGCAATAATTTAGTTTCTGCACAGCTTTGCTTTTTCTTATAAGCAGACACTATTTAAATTAATGTGCCTCTTATATAGGCTTTATGGGTAACCCAGGCCCAGTCCATCTCCGTTTCTGTAATCCCATTTTCAAGAAAATATAATTTTAGTTCCTTTTCTATTTGAACTTGAATATTGGGAATTGAAATCCTCCAGTTATATTTAGTCCCTAAAGTCAGGCCTAAGTCTAATTTCAAGGAGACCGCGTAATGGTCAGACCATGGGATAATTTGAGCCTCACTAGAATGTTCAAAAAACTTGGCTCCAATTAATAGTGTGTCAGTGCTTGAGGAGGTACTGTGAGTAGGGGAGAAATAAGTATATTCCCTCTCCTCAGGCTGGTGTCCCCTCCATACATCAACTAGTCCTAATTGCTGCAAGAGGGCCTTTATCCTCTTTTATATTGTTTGAATATCTGACTTCTGATACACTTGTTGACCTATCCAGATGAGAGTGTATAACTAAATTAATGTCGCCTGCTAGAATAATTTTACCCAGTTCCAGAGAGTCTAAACAAGTTAGGAGTTTTAAAAATGTAAATTTTTACATGTTGTACTCATGAGTCAATCCAGTGATAACCTCACTCCTGCCACTTTTATGCACAATGACACTTTAAGTTTTTGGAAAAAAATACAATATGAAGCTATTTCTGAATATATTATTTTATGTGGTACATAAATATTGCACTATAAAATACTGATCCAGGCAAAAAAATAAATGTATTCCTTTTTGGAGCAACTGTTCCAGGTTACATGCCTCAGTGACAGGTCTAATCATGTTGCAGTTCAAATAGGGGAACTGGAGAGGAGAATTGCAGCACTTAGTGATATTGCTCCACTGGAAAGTGAGTTGGTGCTCTTGGAGCACAGTTTAGCTGGGCCTAGCATGGAGGGTGGAGCTGGGGATAGTGAGGATGTCCAGGGAGGTAGCTGGGTTACAGTTACAAGGGGAAGCAGGGGGATCAGGAGGAGGAGGCAGGGCAGTTCTGAGTTGGCACACACCAACAGATTTGCCAGTATGATTGAAACTGTTGGGGATGTCCATTCAGGAATGGCAATGGCAGATAGAGACGTTCCCTCTAACAGCTGGGAGAACAGTTCTACTGGAGGAATGGGAGGGCAGCATAGGCAGAGCAACAAACAGGTTTTGTGGTAGGGGAAGATAGAAAGGGTCATTTGTCACCCAGGTCCCACAAACCAAACAGTTTGCTGTCTCCCAGGTGCTTAGGTTTGGCTTATTGCAGACCTGGTTAATAAATTATAGGAAGGGCTGGAGATGACCCTACGGTCTTAGTACACATTTGTTCTAATGACACATTCAGTGGAAGATGGAGTGTCCTAAAAAGAGAGGTAATGTTTTCTGATATTCTAACTGTATCTCAGGGAAGACGATCATAGAAAAGCTGGAGGATCTTTGAAACTAGTAAGTAGAGTAGGGAGAGACTGGATAGAAATAATGGGGTAGAAAGTGTTGAGCATGTAAGGGATGAATGTACTTTTCTCGGGGCTGAGGAGGGGGAAGGGTTACTATAGTAATGAGGGAGATTGGCAAATCTAGGGGTATCAGATATTTAAAGGGATTTGAGAGTACTTGTGGACAGCCAGGTAACAGTGCTCAATGCCAAGCAGCAACTGCAAAGGCAAATAAAATATTAGCATGTATTAAGAAAGCCATAGAAGCAATGGAAGCAAATATAATTCTGCCACTATACAAATCTCTAGTATGCCCTCATTTGGAAGAAGGTGTACAATTTTGGGCACCACTTCATAAAAAGGATATTTTAGAACTGGAAACGATACAGAGAAGGGCAACAAAACTAATAAGGGCAATGAAGGGGCTAAGTTATGAAGAAAGACTAACCAAATGAAACTTATTTTCTTTAGAAAAAATGTGATATGATTACCCTATATAAATACATCCAGGGTCAGTAAAAAGCTTTGTCAAGTGAGCTTTTTGTGCCAAGGGGTTTTCAACTGACAAGAATACATCCCTTGAGGTTAGAAGTAAAAAGATTCCAAAGAAAAGAAAAGGGTTCTTCACAGTAAGGGTGGTTAATCTGTGGAATTCTCTACCAAAGGAGGCGGTGACAGCGGATTCCATAGATAACTTAAAAAATTGACTGGATATATTTATAATTAAAAAGGGCATCCAGGGTTATCCTGGATAATCAGAGAAGGAGTATTTATCCAGGGGGGAATCCGATCACCAGTATCTGCGGTCAGGAAGGAATTCATTTTATTTTCCCTTTGAAACAATTGGCAATGTTTCAATTAGTTTTTTTTTGTTTGCCTTCCTCTGGATCAATTAACAACTAATCTGCATATTGCAGATTAGAGGAGATCTTAAAAGGTTGAACTTGATGGAATAAAAGTCTTTTTTCAACCTCGACAATAATATATTTGTGATAGTAGTGATGGGTAGCCTTATGTTTAGCAAGAAAAAGAGGAGGTATTGGATGTGGGGGACGTGCTATAAACCCCAAAAATAAGTGAAAGTTATGAAATGCAATTGCTACAGCAGATTAGAAATGCAGCAAAGTTAAGTTAAAATCATTAGAAATTGTAACTACCCAGAATTAAACTGGGTTAATGAGACAGCAGTATAGGGGATCTGTTTTTTTGAGTCTACTTGTACATTATGGTCTTGCCCAAGCTATATAAGAACCTGCTAGAAATGAGGCTATTTTGGCTTAGTCATCACAAATAATACTGATATAATATCAAATGTTGAAGTAGAGGAACCCTTGTAGAATAGTGATCATAACAGTCTTTGTTTGAAATGAACTTTGAAAAGCAAGGGCGAATTCTAATGGTCTAAGGGCATCATTAAAGCTTATAGACCAGGACAAAGCACTTGCAGGTAAAACATACAGTAAATAAATGGAGAACCTTTTAAGGGATGGCTGTATAATCAAATATATCCATACATGCTATGTGGAAATAGTTTTCCCCTATTAATACAACTGGAAGTGTTTATTATTTGCTTTCCTCTGGATCAGTTGACAATTCACAAAATATAAAGATCTGAGATATAAAATGTTAAGTTTCACGGAATAAAATGTATATTTTCAAGCTAAATTACCATGTCATTATATATGAGGCGAATCAAACTTTCATAGGCTATCCTCATAGCAACAGCCTGCTCCCAAGGGAAATTACTTTAATAAGCACATTTCCAGCCACTTTGCTGGCTATGCTCTGTGCCTGAAAATTTTGTACTGCTTTATAGATAAAACTCCCTTTGATCGAATAGTGTATGGAGACCTAAAAACAAGTTCCATAGTGAAAATGGATTGTTATTTTTTAAATAATTGAATATTCATTTTATTAATGATCAGTGTCTAACTAAAACATCTAGATCGCATTGTTAGGACATTATAATGGTCCGTTAAAGAACAATCTCCCAATACATGTGGGCCTATCTCTTTGTCAAGTAGGTAGAAACATTGGACAATGAGATAAACTCATTGCCATACAATGAGAGCTATGCAATACTCAAGGATTTCCAGCTACTTATTTACTGCAGAGCTTATGTGATGGGGGGATGAGCTGCACACTCTGCTACAGATGGAAAAAAGATGGGAGGAGCTACAGGAAAAATTTGTTGGTACAGGCAAAGAGCAAATATATTGTAGTAACTGACTCTCTTAGGTCCACTGAAAAAATATATTTGTAGATGAGATATTGAGCTTTGCAAACTACAAAGATTTCATGTCTGTCTCTACACCAAAAAGAGTATTATGGAACAAAACCCTAAGTTTGAGTATATGATTGTTACTAGCATGTGGTGTAAAAGAGCACCCATATGTCAAGAGTTACCACAGGCAGAAAAAAAAAAGTCATGGGGCTTAAATACATTGAGATTTTTTACAAATCGGTTAAACTCGGGTAAAACGTTTTGTATGGAAAATATTTATTAAATAGATAAACTTTACCCCAGCAACTAATTGTTATATTGCTCCTGGCTACGAGCATACTGTACTTATGTATGTTATCATCGAAAATAAATGTCAGGGGCTGTCACATGTAACAAGGTTTTATTGTCATTTGACAGTAAATAGTAAATAATTTAGGAAACTCTTATGTCTGGAAGCTAAAAAGGATACTGAGAACAAGGACTGTTGTGCACTACTGAAAATGAACAAACATAATTTATACAGTTGCACATACGTTGAAACTTAAGGCCAGCATTGAATGGCACATCTCTGAGTTATAAGTGCCCTATAAAAGTTACCTATTTGTATAGTTTGACATAGTGTATTGGTTGCCAGGAATGTAGTACATTTGGATACATTTTCTTAATTGTGTTGCTCGATAAATAAAGATTATTAATAATAATATTAGTAGTAGTAGCAGTAGTAGTAATAATAATTATAAAACGTATGAAACAATAATGTATTCCATTCATACAGTGTTGAGTGCTAAGGGACGCAAAATTGCACCAGTATAGGTTTCTATACATAATCTTAAACATTAAAATGAATAACATGGATATATCAACCCTCCCCTTCTGGATCACTACCTTTTCGTGGTGAAGGTGCTTGTGTACTTCAATAAAGCTGTGAGATGGGCAGGTCATAGCAGAGAGGTCAGAGAAATCAAGGTCTACTGGAGAAGAAACTGGCAACCCAGTCCAGTATCTTTGCTAAGTAAACCTTAGAATAAGCACAACCAGACACAAGATGTGCCTGGCATACTGCAATCCATGTGGTCAAGGAGAGTCAGACACGACTGAATGACTAAACAACAATATCAACCCTAAACCATAAAATGAAGTAGGATATCATATTTGAAAGTGAAGCATACAGTGAGGTGCCACTCATATTTTTATTTCATGTTAGGGACATACAAACTAATTCGGCAATTAGTGTAAAATGTTTAATAACTACATGACCTCGTCATTAACCAACAGTTGGACTGAACCTTCATGTATGGTGGTCAAACTAAAATGTAATCTTTTTTTTTTTTTACTTTAGAAATAAACTTTCCTGACTAGGCGGTGATCATGTAATTTCTTTGTGTGGAAAAATATGACATGTAGTTTATATGAATTGTTCTGTTTGCCTGTGTATTTGTTCTTAAATAGAAGTTCTGTCCTTGAACAGAGAAGAAGCGGTTGACAAAACAAAAGTATTTCAGTTATTCTAACTATCTTCTGTAATCAGAAACAAAAGAGCTGACGTACAAGAATGAGATTCAGGTGTGTTATGCGTCATAGGGATTCAAAATGAATGGGTCTAGTGCCGACTTTTACAGATGATGATAGAGATAAAGAGTGGTCTCTACTGACATTGTACTCCCCAAAATATGATTTCCACTGGAAAGGAAGAGCTTTTCCAAAGGTCAGATTGAAAATCAAGGTGTCATATGGAGTAGCACTGCTTAGTTAAAAATGTCTGTGTTTGGTATAGAGAAATATAAAACTGCAAAAATCCATCTGGTTAACAAGCAGTCATTTTGGGAAAGCCCACTTAGCATTCACAGGCAGCCCCTACCCTGTAATTTATTTAGCTGTTGAACACATTATTGAGTGGTGTAATCATCTGCTTGCTTATTACTTTGTATGCAGAGCATTTGGTTTCAGGTTCCCTTTATTCCCTTTGCTCGGTATAAAAGCATTAGTCCAGTGCAAATTATTGTTCATTTATTAAAATTTTACGTTTCTGAACATGAATTTGATGAGCTTTACTAATTGATGCGTTATGAATATTGACTGTTTCTTTAATGATACTTTATTTTTAGTCTGTTCACAGAGCATACCAATGCAGTGTCCTCCCCAGCCCAATTTTAGGTGGGCACTCCACCCACCTAATTTGAAGTACCACACAGCTTGAAAAGCAAATATCTTATTGTAGCAAACACACATTGTAGAACTATATACCCATCCGACTAAACCTTCATACTACAGGGCCACTACTTCGTGCCACCTGACTGTGTTTTGAATCTTAAGTGGTCGCCCAGTATTATAACCCTGAAGAAGAAACCTTTGGGGATTTTTACTACTCTGTACCTTGTCTTGTTTATGAAAAGATATTACCAACTAGCAACAGCGACATCCTTTCTGTTTATAATGTAGGAAGGACATTAAGTGTAACATCAGGACAGTGACCTTGACATAATCATGAGATTGTACAAAAAAAGGAGGAAAGATAAAGGCAACTTATTCTGATACTCAGAGTAAATAGTCTGTATGTGAAGAAAAATAATACCTTCTACAGGTACAGACAATGGAGGAGATGATTATTGGAGATACAATTACATGTCGGCTCATGGAATGACCATAGAATGTATCAAACATCTCATAAACGGTCATATCATTAGAATCATCACCGACTGAAGAATAAGTTGCCTTTATCTTTCCTTTTTTTTTGTACATATGCATAGCAACTTTGCTACTCAGTATTTATTTTTTATACACTATTATATACATAACTTGTTCTTATTTTTACATAATCATGAGATTACCTTGTACCTTGTGACTTATTTATCTGAGTATTATTTAATAAAGTATTTACATAAATAACTGCAATTATTTCTCCACCGTCCTTGGTTTCCTGCAAGAGCCACTCTGATTTATACTCAATAGCTGGTCACAAAGCAAAGCACAAAGGAGCCTGGTCAGCTATACTGGCCTCTGGAGAGTGAAACGACAAGACATATTTAGCTGTGACGTTTGTTGTGTTACAAAAACTATGTAATACGTAATGGAAGAGGAAAAACAGAAATTTCAAATGCAATACATCTGTCATAGCATAAGGTTTAATGATGGTTACATTTTATTTTGTTTTTGAATGAACTGGAATTTATATCACATTTATATAACAGTAAGAATGCTTCATGTTTAAGATGATAAAGCTTGTTTTCAGATTTAGAGCTGTAATATAATTGGTCTAAAGCACAAAGAACAAATCCGAATATAATTGTGGTCAGATCTGTCAGTATGCTTCATTATATTTATTAGTTGCAGCTCACTGGGTTTCTCCTACCGACGACCTAAAACATTAAAAGACAATATCACTAATTTTTCAAATCTGTAGTGGAATTCTAACCATACTCTTGTTTAGGCAGAGCTTGCACATTAGATGTTAACTCTCCTGCCATAGGTCAGGCTCCAGATAGCCTAGGAAGGGGTGGATGCAAGGAGTTGTTTTCTAGAGAGGGGGCTGAGAAGAGGATAAAAGTGTAAAGGAGAAAGATACAAGAGAACGAGGGCAGGAAAAGAGAAAAAGGATGATACAGATTGATATGGGTTTGGATCCAAAGATGCAGTGGGAGACATAGAGGGATTGAGGCTGATTTCAAAAGTAGATGGGGCAATAGGAAGGAGAGGTGATATGGCAGAGGAGTGATAGTTTAAAGTTTACTTCTCTTGTTTCTACATTATGATATTTATGTGTCATAAACAACAACATTGTCTTAAATGGAAAGGAGATAGCAAATTGTGTTTGTACTGGTAACCCACCAGGCTTGGGCAACATTTACATCAATAAGTTAACATTATGTAAGTACAGTCCTATGACTGTGTGTGCTTAATTATATAGTGGAAAGTATGTAGTCACTATGGGAAAGATGTATACTTAGGCCATTCTAAAGTGAGATAAAGGGCCTTCGAGATTTTTTTCTTCTTCATTGCATTTTGTAATGGTGAACAGTAGGTATATTTTTTTAAAACAAAACGCCTGGAGCAGAATATACTGCTTGAACTGTCTTTGAAGATTTGTCCCCATCAGCCAATGTGTAGCAGTACAGCTGTATGAGTCATAAGTGTCTGCCAATGAGATTTAGAGCCTCATTCAATTGCAAGGCCGCAACTCGCGGTGTAAAGGCTGTATGTCTGCAGGCTTGAACTCTGCTACATTTACGGAGTGATTCAATTGAACAAGCCCGCAAGTTATGGGCCGAAAGCCGAGACCGTGAACCATGCAATCGTATGTTGCATCTCAGAGCAAGATCATGATCAATTAAACAATACGTAACTACCCATTTAGAAACAGCCAATAGAGAATGAGACCGTCATCATTACGGCAGTAGAAGATGGAGGTTACATGTCAAAACCACAAAATGAAAAATAATAAAAATCAATGCCAATACTGTTCTAGTCCATATGGGTGGCCTGATATATAACCCCGAAATTAAACATAAAAATAATTAATTTAATAGTGGTGATTTGCGAGCTTGAGACTTGTGCAATTAATTCTAATGTCTTTCATCGCTTTCCCTGTCATTTACAGTGTGGTATTGATTTTTTATTTGCATTTACAGTGCTACGGTCATGTCTTTAACCCCTTTGCGGGATCTGGTACCCCTAGGATTTTCTTCTAAATTTGCCATTTACGAGTGCGAGAATTTTTTTGCCTTGCGGAATTGTAGCAATTGAATAGCCATTTGCCTTTTAGTGATCGTAACTCTTGCGGACATAAAAGATCAAAGGCTTAGATGGGGTGTAAGTTACGGTTGTAACAACCGCAGGGATTTTCAGCCTGTAACCCATAGACCCATTTGTGGCCCGCAAAAAGATGCCAATTGAATAGCAAATTATTTTACAGGTGCCAGTAACTTACAATTTCTCAACTGAATGAGGCCTTTAGTCTGCCAGTATCTGCCAAGGAGATGAGTCGACCATAATCTCTGCTAACACTGCGATACTTCCTGTGGTATTTCCTGTTAGTTACCGATATGTTTAAATAAGTTTTGCTAAATATTTTTTCATGAAAAAAGATATTTAAAACATACACTGTAAAATGCATGATAGAACAATCTGCATTTCATGTCTATTTTTAAGAAGGTGGCAATCATATCTAAATAGGGCAGTAAAAGGCCCAACAAACATTTTTGTAGTAGTAAGACAGGCACATAAAGTCTTTTTTTTATTACTGACCATGTCTGAAAGATAGAGGTCTATAATATGTTTACCTGTAGATAATAATTTTATGTGCTGTCACATATATAAACATTGCTTTTTGGCTGTGGCTTTTGGCCAGCTTTACATGGCCTCTCTATGGGTTTGTTCGGCAGGTTTTTAAATGTTTTATTCATTCATAATTCATGAGGAATTTCAGATTATACTTTGACTGAACCACTATCTTGTACATTTTCTAAACTCATTTATACTTTAAAAAGGTAGATGCAGCTAACCACATTTATTATGTGATCAGCTTTGTGTGGCAATTGTTGCTAGTCATATCTGTGCATCTTTTCTTTATCTTGCCTATTCTTGTATTATCATTTGCAGAAATAGAAACAGTGAAACTGTCCCGTGCCGTATTCAGCAAGTTACATGAACTGTGCTGTAGCTGGGTGAAAGACTTCCCACAACGCCGCAAACCCCATATGTATTATGACACCTCCATCCACGCCATCAAGAACATGCGGCGAAAGATGGAGGACAAACACGTCTGCATCCCTGACTTCAACATCCTCTTCAACCTGGAGGTAATACCACTGTGTTCACATCATACTGGCACTGAGTGTTAAGGCCCAAAACAAATAAAGCCACATTTCTGTGTTGCTCGAATTATGGTATAATATAGCATAAAGGATGTGGCTGACAGATGTGCCTGGCATGCAGCAGTCCATACGGCTCAAGGATATTCGCTCACGACTCAACAATATCATAGCATAAAGAAACTAAAGTCACATCAATTGAAAGTATATACAGTAATGTATTTTTAACAAGGATTCCATTTGTGTATTATATAAATAATACATCTGTGTTCACATCTGAATGTCTAAAACAAGTTAAAAAACCTGCTTCCAGCTCAGAGCTCCAAGAAAAACAGTTACACTGCATTATGGGAAGCTGAGCAGGGATATGCAAATGTGCCCACAAATGCTTTGCTCTTCAATCCATAACCATTTTAAACATGGCTTCCTTTAAACTTATGCCTGCTGCATTACACAGCTTGTATTCAAAGCCAAGGTTGAATTATACACAAGCTGAGAATCCTATCCATGTACAGCTGTTTCAAGCTTACTGGCTATCATCAGCATGGAGCGGGATCACAGCTTGTGTTATGGACCTTATGAATAGGTAGTTCACCACAACAATCATTTATAATATGGTGGGCAAAAGAGCGATAGAAGCCCTCCACTGTACAGTAGTACAGTAAATACATAGTACATCTGTGTTCACATTTAAATGTCTAAAATAAGTTACAATATGTATTACCTCCCTGAGAAATATATCTATTGCACTGCATTATATCCTTTTGTGCTTGTTCCATTTTAAATACTGGATAAACTGTATTGCAGCAAGTACCCAACCGTCTCTTTGCCTATGAAGCTATATTATATCCGACCTCAATATTTCTGTATTACAGAGCCTCTGTCAGAGTAAATGACTGGTGATTTACCCCGGGGCAGAAGAGAAAAGGGAGGAGAGGGAAAAATATGTACTCAGAAAGACATGATGTTTAGATATACTGATAGAGGGATAAATAGGAAAAGAGGAGAGAGAAACGGGAGGTTGGGAAAATGGAGAGGGAGAAAGATTGAGGAATCCCAGTGTATGTGAGTGTGTGTTACTGTATATGTTGTGTTCATCTCGATATGAAATGTCCCAGTGCTTGCTCTCCCCCCTTTTACATTGCTAACTATTTGAATAAATGGAAGCTGGTGTGTTTCTATTTCTTCATTACAGTTATTCATTAAAAAGAAACCTTTAGTAGATTGCCCTGCTTTTCTAATTGAGATGCTGTTGCAGATGTTTGGCTTTCATCTGAAGCACTATTGATCAGCAGCAGCGGTAAATGAGATGTGTAATTACAGCATTAGCTCCTGTTATGTACTCCCATAAATATTGTTATTTACTTTAGCCTTAATATACTGCCCACTTACAGTGCTCTGCAGACCCTCAGCACTAACACATGAATATTAAATTGAAGTACTAATCTGCACTGCTATGGAAGACTTATATTTTTATATTCTACCACCTTGATTCTACCTGATAGGCACAGGCTGTTTAATTTATAATGTAGTATTATGTTTATATTGTAAATGGCCAAAAATGGACAAATCAATGAAAATATTTGCCCATTTCCAATTTCTTTTCAAAAGAGCACATTGGCACAGCTATACATTTCAGTGATGTATACAACAGTCCATAACATAGTTCATTAAAGGCATCAATTAAATAATCAAACTTTCATGGCTTTTAAGTAGTAAAGTAAAAAAAAAAAAAAAAAAAAAAAAATATATATATATATATATATATATATATATATATATACATATCTTAATCATAAATTACATTTTTAAGAAATATACATTTTTAGCGTACAACATATTGCTTTACCAAAGAGCCTCTTGATTCTTGTAATACTTTTAACTAAAATGTTTAAAGTAATAATTGAATGATTCAATTCAGCTGTTCGTCATCCAGGATTATTGATTTTGTTGTACCACACAAATATTATTGCTACATCAATCAGTGTGTTGGCACTTTAGTAACAAATATTAACTACTTCCCTTTATTGATGAACTGCATCTAACATTTAGTCTCTTTTTCCTTCACTGATGTTCCCTTCATTTCCCAGGATCAGGAGGAGCAAGCTTACTTTGCTGTGTTTGATGGACATGGAGGGGTGGATGCCGCCATTTTTGCCTCACTTCATCTTCATGTGAACTTGGTGCGGCAGGAAATATTTCCACAGGACCCGGCAGAGGCGCTGTGCAGAGCATTCCGCATCACAGATGAGAGCTTTGTGCAGAAAGCAGCCCGGGAGGTCAGTCCTTAGTTTTGCCCATAAACCTTGCTTACTTGTTTTGTTGCAGTTTACAGCTCTATCAGCCAATCATCAAGTTAAAGCAGGGGTGGGCAAGTTTGGTCCTAAAGGGCCACACACATGCCTGGATTTGATGATATCCCTGCTGCACACAGGTGAGTCAATCACTTCTTCAATCATCCTGATTGACACACCTGCACAGAAAGGATATCTTCAAATCCAGGCATGTGTGTGGCCCTCCAGGACTGAACTTGCCCACCCCTGAGTTAAAGGAATCTGACAGAACAATAACAAATGTGATGTATTATGAAGTCAAGTGGTTTTGTGTTGGAACTGTAGAAAATTGGACATAGTAGTAGTAGGGTGGGACGAATTTTTTCTTACAAAATATGTTGTCTAAATGATTGATGGCACACTTGTTTCTTAGCAATCATGTAGCCTTCTGCATGTCGATACGAGTCACCAGTAATCTATCAGATAGTTAGGTGCAGCGTCTAATTGGATGCCACTATTTTTCTGAACACAGCTGAATATTTTCAATAACAACTCATACTCATATATTTTATAGGTCCAAACCCCTTGAAAGGCCTATTAAATGCTTCAATATTCTACAGCAGTAATGGGCAGCATTGTTCATCTGAATGGCTGCATATGCCCCTAGTCTGTGATAGGATTGGACAATAGTTTTTTTTTATCTGTTGTTGAAAACATAGTACAAAATAGTAACATTATCAATGTGGATTGGATATTATGAAATGTATCGTGCTTTTTAGACTGTCTTCAACTGTAAAGTAGCATTTCCCAGTGAGAGCTCTTTTGGCTTAAGTTTTGTGCATCTAAGTTTGAATATGCACTGTCCTAAACATATATACATATTTGTCAAAATACAGTCTAAAAATTACAGTAAACTGTCAAGCTTTTTCACCTGTATAGACTATTGAGATACTGGGCTTCACATTTTACTGTTTTCATATTGTTTTTTTCTAAATCCAAGTCTTGCCAATAAAAATCTTGTTTAAAAAAATAATTTTAATTGTGCCTTCTGTAAGATAATGACATATTTTTGAGACGTTTTTAAAAATGACATGATTTGTTTATTTCTTGTATGTGAGCAATGAAAGAGATGGCAATAGAACCCCAAGACAACAGGCCTTAGAGGTGGGAGCGATGATGGTGTTGTCAACAGTGAGAGAAATTAGAGTGGAAGCTGTGGTAGAGGGTGGGAAGATTAGGAGCCTCAGTCTTTGCCATGTTGGGTTTGAGTTGATTGGTGGACATATAAGAGGATATGCTTTAAAAGCAGTTTATAACATGTGCTAGAAGATATGGGGTAGATCTGGTGCTGAGAGGTAGATGTGAGCATCATCTGCATATAGGTGATATTGCAATCCAATAGATTTTATTAGGGTACCATGGGAGGATGTATAGATGTAGAAGAGGAGGGGGTCTAAGACTGAACCTATAAGTATGCCAAGAGTGAGACGAAGAAGGACTGAACCTAGGGATACGTCAGCAGCGAGAGGGAGCAGCGAAGAAGAGGTGCTACAGAAGGATACACTAAAAGTTTGATTTTCTTAATAGGATTTGAATTGTGCGAGCGCTATGTCACATTTGTCAAGAGAGCTGAGAATTTGGATAAGAACATTTTGGTCACCTGTTTCAAATGCAGAGAGATCCAGAAGAATAAGAATTGAAAAGTGATTGATTGACTTGGCAATGAACAAATAACTAGGGACTTTTGTGAGAGCTGTTGAGTGTTGGGGCTGAAAGCCAGATTGGAGGGGGTCAAGAAGGGAGTTTGAGGAAAGCAATTGGGTTAGGCACTTGTACACAAGTCACTCAAGCATGTTTTAAGCCAAGAGAAGTAGACAGGTAGAGCCATAGTTAGATGCATAAGCTGAGTCAGATGAGGGTTTCTGAAGAATGGGTGTAATTATGTGTGTTTCAGATAGCAGAACAATACAATACATTTGTAATACAGGATATCAGATTAAGTATGCAATTTCCTGCATAGCCATTCAGCAGTGAGGGAGTAGCTCGGGATGTTGCATGTTTGTATAGTGTGCCATGCTTGTGGAGGAGACCTGTGGTTGTGTGGGTAAAAGTGTTAAGGGTTGAAACTTGCATCTTGTTGTACTGTGAGGTGGCAATGGCAGGGCAGTTGAGGGTTGGAAAATTGTTTTGGGTCAAGTGATTGGTGGTTTCTATAGGTTCTGGTGTCAGTGATCGAAGAAGGGCGGTGAGATGAAGGTGTGATGCGGTTGCAGGTTAGGAGGTGGTGGTGGTGGGATAGAGGCAGTGGAGTGATTTATTAGGTTGGATATTGTATGGAGATTAGTAAAGATGTGGTCAACAGAGTGTCCATCACAGTGAGTTGGGAATTCTGTGCATTGTGAGAGGCCAAGGAAAGGTGGATGTGTCAGTGGCAATGTTAAAATCACCAAGAACTAGTGAAGAGATGTTAAAGGAGAGTAAATGAAGAAGCCAGGCAGCAAAATGATCAGTTGAGATGGTGGAAGAGGGGGCGATAGTTCACAAAGACACACAGAGAGATAAGTGAGAAGAGCCAAAGAATGTGTGAACTTTGAAAGATGGAAATTGGAGAGATGGAACTGGAGAAATGGAGTAAAATGTGCAGCAAGAAGAAAGTAATAGGCCCACCCCTCCACCTTACTTGTTCCCAGGTGTGAGTGTGTGACTGAAGTGAAAGCCACCTTATGAGAGTGCCACGGGTTGGGCAATATCTGATGGAGTTAGCGCAGTGTCTGTGATATCCAACAGATTAAGGGAGTTAGCAATAAATAGGTCATGAATGGAAGTGAGCTTATTGCAAAAGGAAAGTACATTTCAGCAGGCACCAGAGAAGAACAAAGCAGATGGTATGTGACAGGTGATGGATATAAGATTATGGACATTTTGGATTTTTGCTGCCCTGTGGGCTGTGCGTAGCTGACAGCAGGTTGAAGTGACTGAGATGCTTGAGGATATGACTCCAGGCGCTAGTAGAAGAATAAGTGAGAGGAGATGGGAAATATACTTGCAGAGGCGTTTCTGCTTTTGTGATTTAGAAGAGGAGGAAAGAGATCATCGGAGCAAAGAATGGAAGAGGAGTCAGTTACCTTACAGTTTATACATATTCTGTTTGTTTTATACTTTGACCTAAGTAGCAGTAGTTTAAATTGGTGAACAACATTTCTCTTACCTCTCGGACATTTCTCTGCATGAGTGTGACAGTCACAGCCTCCATCCACATCTATATAGTGTCTTGTGTTTTCAAGGGTTATATAAGCAATAACTAAAAATGACAATATCATAGCCAATTCTTGATTTAAAAATGTACACAGCTTTCCCATTTGTTTTTGTTTTTTCAATATCTTTCTGGTGGTGCACAGACTTCCTTATCTCTTTATTCATACTTTGTTTATAGATGGTCAGATGGCAGGGATGGCCTTTAGGCAAAGATTCCTTAAACAAGTGTGTGTTTGTATGGGTTGAGGCAGCATCTAATTTTTGTATTGTGTTAAATGTGTATATACAAAGATAATAGTATGTATTTCTATTGAATTTATCCATATAGAGTCAATGTCCTGTGACATCATTTACTACCTCTACAATTAAATTTGTTTCAGTAAGTTAATTGATGATTTCTATAATGTTTTTGGACAACAATAAAGTGGAGATGGGGGAAAGCATATGGATGAGACAAAATCACTGGTATTCAATAAGAAAGATTTCTGCTTCATTTGTGTCTGTTCTTATATGAAGTATTGTTTTAGATACTTTTGCTGTTGGATACAGTATTAGTTGGTTTACTGCACAGAATAAACATATAAAAACATGTTTAGCAGATAAGCAGTCAACACATTGTACATATTACAATGCAAAAATAACACATAGTGATTGTATAGTAAATGTTAATGATAAAAATAATATGCCAAAATGGACACTTTAATTGGAAAACAGTACATGCATGTACAATATTTCCAAAACTAGAATAATTACTCATTTGTGATTTAAACCTTTAGCCACCAGAGGTGTTTGCTTTAAATATCAGATAACTAAATGTTATGCTATTTATACTTATGGAGTTAAGGCTCAATCTATATCGTAGAAATATATTACTGTCTCTTAAGGGCTTCTCTGGTCCATCTCTCTGTCTGTTACCATGTACAGTACCTGGGAATAATATGTGATCTTCACTTTAGCCCGCTGATAAATTAAACTCATAGTGATGTCACTTTCCCAGGGATTTCTGGAAGTTGTGGTTCATTTAACTATAGTTTATATCAGGTATCTCAATGCTAAACTTCAACTCCAAGCATAGTGTGTAGATTGGCAGCACAATGCAGAGTACATTTGCTATTTCCACCCCAAAGCAAACCTTTTGTGAAAAATCCTTTATGAAAATAAAAAATCATCTGCCTGTGTTCTGAGGCATTTTACAGCACCCCATACATGTAGGCACCCCTAAGCAGCTACCTACTCTGCTTAATGGAAAATGTGTCCATGGTCATGTGTCTGTATTAATTTAGGCTTCACAGACCTTAATGAATTCAAACTGTTAAAATTATCTAAAAATTCATATTTAAATGCTGGATTTGTTTATTTGAGCCTGGATCTTCATATCTCATTGATTCTGGCTCTCAGATCTCTCATCCCTACATTACATATTCAGTCCTGGTGATACGTAAATGAGTGTAGATATTAATAGAGTGTCTCCCTTTTGGGAGCCCAGAAACGATTATAGGAAGAAAATAAATTTAGACTGTCCTTAATTCTTTAATTTATCATTTTCTTTACACAGCCTCTGGTTGCTCTTACCTTTTTCCGCTTGGCAGTTAATTATATCTCAGATGTCAAGAGTGATTAATAGTGGCTGTATTCAATTCTCTGAGTTTATTACAAAACTGTCGTCTTCCTTCATAGGATGGGAGAATACGAAATTTAATTTTGTTTTCAGAGTTTTTTTCCACACTACAGGGTTTAGGTTACATTGTGTTTAGTTGCTATAATTGTAGTAAAGTTCAGCAAGATTATTAGATTCCTGTTCATTTTAGAAAGATTGTTTATCAAGATAAAATAGGGCAAAACAGATATAGGAGTTTTCAGTGGAATACTTATTATAGGCCTTTGTGAGTGTACCAAGGGATGATGGAAGGGTGAAACAGCGAGGGGGACTTGGGAATTCCAAACCAGTGTGTTTCCATATAAGGAGAAATTTCTAAGCGTGTGTGCGTGTGCGCGTGTGCGCGAGTGCGCGAGTGCGCGAGTGTTTTTTTTCTTTTCTATACAGCAATTGTTTTACATATGGTGGGCTAAGAGTGATAGAAGCCCTCCACCGTAAAAAGTACCGTAGAACTAATAAGGAATAGTACATTAGTGATTCCATTTAAATGTCTAAAAATAAGTTGATGAAAACGTATTTCCTGCTCAAATTTCTCAGAAATACAGTATATGCACTGCAGTCTGGGAAAACTGGGCGGGACATGCAAATGAGGCCACATAATGCACCATCACTCTGTCAATCCAAACCATTTTAAACATGGCTCCTTTTAAGCATATGCTTACTGTATTTCACAGTTTTAGGCATAGCAACCGATGGATTCTTCACACACCAGGTCACTTAACCACATAACAGTGTACAATAACCGTGAAACAGTACTGTATGTGGTTAAGTCCTAGCAGTAAATACATCTAATCTTGTGACAAATAGTACACAGACCTTGCTTTGTTTTTTTTTATTTATTTTTTATTAAACAAAGCATTGGTTAACCTTCAGAAGCCTTGTGTGAAAAAGTGAGTGCGCCCTTACTTTTGCCATAGAAGTTAAGAAGATATTAGAATTAGGTGTAAGTAAGTAAAATCAGAGAGTATGGCCCCCATTTAATTGTCCAAATCACAAGTACATGAGCCTATAATGTAACGAGTAAATGTTACTGATATTTAATTTACTAGATTTTGCTACTCGCATTCATGGCTCAAAAGCACTGTGGTTGTCCAAAACATAACTCCGTCCAATCTCCTCCTTTGATGTCTCAAGCTGTAAATGTTTCTAGTGCTAAAGACGCAAAATCCATATTTAATTACAATTCAGCAAGACTGCAATTGGCTTCAAACCCGTAATTGGCAAATGTATCAAAACATTATAGAAGTACTAGACTCACACGTGTGTTAAACAGCTGTTCGTAACACTGCAAAAGCAAATAAACACACACTACTGTAGTCATAAATATGGGGGAAGCAATGAAAGACATTAGAATTAATTGCAAATCTGCAATAAAAAAAAAATTATGTTTCATTTCCGTGTTCTATCAATCCTGAGATTCAATGGGTTAATACATATCATGGAACCTGCATGGACTAGAACAGTTGACTTTAGTGAGTTCTACATTTCTGGATTGCGAGTCCAATTGCAAATTGTACTTCAAAACACTAACTGATTGTAGTTTAAACTCAATGACGTCTCAAATGGTCTCATTTACTATTGGCTCGGTCTAAATTGTAAGTTACGGGTTTGATTAATTGATCATTAGCATGCCCTAAAATGTTACTTACGGGTTCATGGTATGTGTGTTGGGGCTGTGAGCCTGTACTTGTGAGCTTGAGTCCATTAAATACATCTATAAATGTAACACAGTTCTAACCCACAGACATGCGTGCAGTGTGAAGCTAATTACGGGTTTGGAATTAAATAGGGGCCTATGTCTGGAGTACCCCCAGGGTAAAACAGACAAGATTCATTTGAAGGGCCCTCAAGACCTCTAAAGACCAGCATACCACATTTCATTTTATTTGTAAATTATGTAGCAAAAAAAGTGTGAGATTCACAATTATAAGGAACCAGATGAATAATGAGGATTAGAGTAGCAGATAGTGAAGGGAATTGTTTTGTGTGGAAGAGTATCAGTTGCGGCATACAGTCCATTCTCAGCGCCACAACTAGCATGTTAAATATGTTTTTCCACTTTAGATAATCCTTGGAGGCACATAGGAATCATCCACTGGCTTCCAGGAGATGGAAGCTTTCAAGTTGTTGTTAAGTATATGTGTTAGATATGTACATATACCAACAAAATTCTTATGAGTTAGTATGTACTCAGAATTACGATTTAATGTAGAGAAAGCAAGATAAAAAATATTTGCAGAACTTTATAACAGCAGTTTCAGCAAGGCAATGCAAAGGTAAATGTCCCAGGACAAAATATATAGTAAAAAAACACTGCAGTAATACAGAGCTAAAATTGTTACATAGTTACATAGTAATTGAGGAAGCACAACATGGTAACAGGTGGCTCAAGGTGTAAAAAAACTGGGTATAATGGGGTGCTACTAGGGATAAAGTAATTATGTAACAATAAGAAAGAGAAATAAAGGGTATCCCTTTAGCATGGTGCGCACCCTAGGGCATAATCACAATATAGAGAATAATACATGATAAAACTTAACATTTAATGGTATGATTAAAATGCAAAATTTAAATCTTGATACTCTGACGTCATGTGGAATTTTATAAGGAGTGGATAGGACTCGATATTCCACTATATATATGAATGCCTCTGCTAGTCTCATCTTCCGTACACAACATTCAGTGTCGGCATCACCTCTCTGTCAATCACTCCACTGGCTTCCCTTAGCCTCCAGAATAACATTGAAAATCATGACCCTTGCTTACAAAGCCCTCAACAATAATGCTCCCCCGTACATCTCTGCTCTCATCTCCAAATATTCCCCCAAACGCCCTCTTCGTTCTGCTAATGACCTTCTTCTTTCTACAACTCTTGTCTCCTCCTCTCACTCTCGCCTCCAGGACTTTTCTCGTGCTGCTCCTAGTCTCTGGAACTCCTTGCCTTGCTCCACCAGATTATCCTCTTGCCTCAAAACATTTAAAACCTCACTTAAAACGCATATCTTTAAAGAAGCGTATCGCCTTCCACCCTAACACACTCAGCACCTCTCTCTCCCTCTTTTACCACTCACTATACCTTAGATTGTCTATCCTAAGTACTTTGGAAATGCACCTAGCTCAAAGACAGGGCCCTCCTTGCTTTGCTATATGGTAATTTGTATTTATCTTTGTCTGAACCTAATATATGTACAGCGCTACGGAATATGTTGGTGCGTTATAAATAAACTATAATAATAATAATGAATAATCCTATAAATCCACTAAATATGTGATCCAGCAATAAAGTGCTAAGTGTTATAAACAACGGTGAGAAAATAGCAATAATAAATATTGCACAAAGTAAAAAAAAGTGAACAGTGCTAAGTGCAAATGATGATCGTGAGTATGATGGATATTAAAGTGCCAAATGCCTAATAGATATATCAAAAAATGGATAGATATATCAAAGTGCTAAGTGCCAGATGATTAGATAAAGGGGCCTCTAGGGATACATAAGGTGCTGATAGTGTATGCAAAAAGTCTTTATAATTATATAAGACTTCTCCTAAAACTACCAATTTAAATGTTGTCCATTTATGTTCAGTATTTTTACCT